>KK118281.1:293640-334735 GCA_000611955.2 Stegodyphus mimosarum | reverse complement strand
TACATATTAAACACAAATTAAAACTTCATAATTCACAATAAAACATAACTCAAAAATATATGCCATTAAAATTTAAATTTTTTAGAAAATTGGGAAAAGCAGAAGTTGCAAGAAAAATAGGAAGGTACATTATGAACAAAATGGCAATATTTCATTGAGAGTTGCATAGTAGCGTTGTCAGGGGAAAAGTACTTTGCCACTTCCATTGAAATATCACTTCCACGCGTTTCAACTAACGACCAATTGAGACAAAAACGCGTAAAATAACAAAAACTATAAAACTTTTATGGTTTCATTCCTTCTCGAATACTATTTTAAATCTAAATTTCATTACGTTTTAAAAAAATTTTTTAGAGGTCATGAGGCGTTTAAGCAGTATTTGTTGCCTCGTTTCTTATATGTATTTCTATTTAAAAAATTTTTAATTTTGGTTGTATGTTACTTTTCTTCCACGCGTAGGGAAAAGGAGCGCCCAATTGAGACGATTTCGATTAGCATTAAATGATTTAATATATTTCAGTTCAGTAAATTATTTTACGCGTTTTTGTCTCAATTGGTCGTTACTTGAAACGCGTGGAGGTGATATTTCAATGGAAGTGGCAAAGTACTTTTCCCCTGACGACGCTACTATACAACTCTCAATGAAATATTGCCATTTTGTTCATAATGTACCTTCCTATTTTTCTTGCAACTTCTGTTTTTCCCAATTTTCTAAAAAATTTAAATTTTAATGGCATATATTTTTGAGTTATGTTTTATTGTGAATTATGAAGTTTTAATTGTGTTTAATATGTAACCTTGGCACTAACGTGCTTTTTCGAATAGGATTCAGAGGGTTTCGGGTGTGCTATAGCTTTTGCATTCTTACTTGTTAATTATAGTATAATAAAATTGGCAACTAGATGCGCAGTTTTTTAAAACCTTAAAATGATATCGCTCAAGTATTAACTTTCTAAAGAAATTTATGTATATACATATATATATGTGTGTGTGTGTGTATGTGTGCGTGTACAATGCAGTAGATGCTTCCCTTTTCTATATACTTATTTTTTAAATTATTCGAAGTAAGCGTTATTGTTTACACTACGCATTCATCTCCTTGCAAAACAGAAGCAAATCTCTTCCTTAAGCACCATTTAAAAAAGTGCATACCTAAATCTTGATTTATTATGTACTTTGTATTATAAAGCATTACAATTTAAATAAAAGCAGAAGACTGCCCGTGATATTAATGCCTATTAAAGTAATATCACAACATGATCTTTTCGCCACTGTTTACCACTGTTATTTGAAATTTAAATTTTTGATAGTTAGTTTTCAAATTAGTATATTATTGTAGTTGCTTAGCTAAAATCTCTTTCAGATATTAAACTGTGATCTGAATACGAAAATTTGACTACCCTTTAAAAAATCTGTTTATAATTTCTATATTTTAAAATTTCTAGCAGTTTTTAATTTCTTTAATTTTTAAAAGTAATTTAATTAATAATTAAAAAAATCAATTTTGGTAAGCAATCTGAAGTTTTCGGATTTCTTTTTTAAATGAAAAGAATTCCATTTTTGGCTAAGATATCGATACTAGCTTCTTATAGAGGGTGTTTTATATTGAAAGGGACGAAAGAATAGCATACTACAAATTCTGAATTTAATTTATTAAGCCGAAATAAATGAATTCTGAAACTACAACTATACAAGTTCTGGCAATAGCAAAAAATCTTCCGGAGAACGAAATTGCCGCTATAAGCACTGTCAATCAAAATGGGGCTATCCATGCATGAGGAAACGTACTGTGTTTTGGAATACTTCGAAAAATTATCGTTCATCATTGTTCAAAGACATTTTCGCGTAAAATTTGGTCAAGAAACACCGCATCGTCACGACATCGAACGGTGAGTGAAGCAGTTTCATGAAGCGGGCTGCTTGTGTAAGAAAACCACTCCAGGACGAATAGCAGTCAAAACCGAAGCGGAGTGAAAAAAAATCGTGAAAACGTATTTATGAAGTCCCACAAAATCCAGCCCGAGTTCTGAATTCAATTTACCTCATGTAACGGGTGTCATGCGTTAACGAAACGTCTTATAATTCCGGCTATGTGCTTTTTAGATAGTGCAGGCCTTCCGATATACTGTTGCCTAACCGTTGTGGTTAAAAACCTTCCGATAAACTTTTACTTACTTTTACTAAACTTTTACTAACTTGCTTTCTGTGAGAATTTGAAAGATAAGCTGGAGGTTGATGGTTATACGAACAGACTTGTGTTATGGATGAAGCTACTTTTTACATTTCTGGCAAAGTTAATCGCCATAATTTACGATTTTGAGGCACGAAAAATCCACATTATGTAATGGAACATGAGCGCGATTTTCCAAAGATGAACGCTTTCTGTTGTATTTCCAAAAATTGTCTTTTTGGTTCTTTTTTCTTCGTGAAAAACTCGATTAACGGGTGCATTTACTAAGCTATGCTATCAGAGTGGTTGTTCCCTCAGTTGGAGGAAGAAGTTCCCTGCTTCAGTGTGCATCAAAACGGTATTCCACCACACTGGCATAAAAACGTACGCCAGTACCTGAACGATAGGTCTATCCCATCGTTGGATTGACTGCGGTGGGTGAAACGATATACAATTGTTTTGCAAATAAAAGTTCATACGCATTGTATTGAAAGTTCATACGGAAGAAAAATCCTGTTTAAAGAGATAAAACTTATAGTCTTATTTTTTCAATACATTATCTCTCTCTCTCCCTCTGTATATATATACATATATATGTTACTCGTAGCTCCAAGTTTCGCTTTTCTGTGAGGTAATCACCTTAGGCAGGAAATGTTCACTCTCAGTATTTATTCGTGTTCTAAAGATGTGGTCGCTTTCCAAAATGGTTGTTTATAGAGATTTCCATAATATTTTTCACCGAGTTCGAACGTACTTAGGTGTAACAAATAGTTGGTTTTCGAATTTTATCAACTGCGATTACGTTGAGGAGATCTCTTCATTTAAATGCGTTTAATTAAGTGAACAAATCACATTTGCAATAAAACAGTTTTTCAGGTTATATTCTGAGCGTTGATTAACATTTATCTCTGAAATTGCTCTTACTGTTGAGTTTCTATTACAAATTTAACATTCGACTTTCCTTATTTTATTTTTGAATTAAGAATGAATCTTGAAATTTTACGTTAACCTGATTGAAGTTTGCTCTTTTTGTTAGAACATCTGACCCAAAGTACCCTTCATACGCCTTACCTGCAAATGACGAGAAAGAGTTGTACAGGGTCTCTCTGGAAAGAAAACTAACATATGCTCATCTTCAGTTGGATACTTTCATATAACATGCATACAATTTTGCTTCACATTAAAGCATAAGTTATTTTTCAAAGCTTTAATTTTTAAACTATGCTGTTTTCGCTCTGATTCTATATGCATAGGAATATAAATTGTTTCTCAATAATTACATTATTTTTAAGTATACTCAATTTTTGATGAATAAAGGGTGCTGCCTTTTTGTAGCATTGGTGAGAGAGCCATTTTAAGATAAAAATTTTAATTTAAAAATACATTTTATATTTTCCTTGTATTCGGTATCAGTCAAAGTCTTATAGTTTTTACTGTTAAATATTGATTGACCTAATGGTATGACCTAAATGCTTAGAAACAGCAGAAGGAGAAGAAAATTTGCTAATAGACTGGTACTTTTGGCTACGAAAAAATTTATTATTATTTATTTTAATAACGCTTCCTTTCTAATATAAGTTTCACAGTAAAAGAATTTAAAAATTTCTGCCTTTATGTCCTGTAAGTTGAAATATGAAAAAACTATTAAAATATACTGTATGAATTTCAAGGCGTGATTTAGATATAAAAGGTTTTAGCCGTATTATTTCATATACCTTCTGATACGTTTTACTAAATAATTGATTAGTTGATCAACTGGTAACGGCAAAGAGTGTGAGAACTCTCTACCTTTAGAAGGATACTTTTGGGACGTCTTTCTAAGGAAAACTGGATTGCATTTATCTTATAGACAGTAAAAACCAGGAAAATCGGACCAGTCATGCAACTAAATTCCTAAGAGTTTATCTGACTTCGTCGATCTTATCCAGTTGGCCACTAGTAGGTTCTTAACCCAACTAGACTTTGTTACAACAAATGTTAAAAATAAAATGCTCACAAAATTTTTTAATCCTTTAAAAACCTGATGCTTTTTTTGACCTGCAATTTTATTTAATTTCAAAGTCGCTGATAAAAACGTTCTTAGTAGAAAACGTTGGCTTCAATAAGATCATAAAAATTCTTCAAATATGCTGTCTAAGATGCATTGTGTTGGTCGAACAAAGTTTCTTTTATAAGGAATGCCACTAGAATTAGGGAAGGAAACGTACCAGTAGATGATGATGCCCAGAAGCTGGCAAATAAAAAGTTACGCTTACTTTCCCATGTATTCGCCGAAGCTGCTGAGCGACCTTTCAAGGACGGACCTTTTGTGGGAAAAGGTATCGAATGAATATTTTCCTTGGTATGTTCCCATTCCGCTCATGCCTACTCCACCAAAAGGTAGAGCATCGACTGTAAGAAAAATGAAAAATAAAGTTATTTTTTTTTTTTTTGTTTTCGAAAGGAAAAGAAAATTCTGAAAATGATATCTAGAAATTCAAATATCCAGATTTTTTGTTTTCACTGAGTCGTTCACATCAATAGATTTAAGAAAATGAAACAATTTTAAGTTCTAAAGATGTTAAAGATTATAATCCTACGTGACTAATCGCATTTAATCAAATTTAATAAGCGTGCCACAATTAAAGGCAACTTGTTTGTAATGGAGTTAATTTTGATGTAGACATGTTAATTGAGATAATTAAAAGATGTTAAGGCTTTATGTTTGCTTCAAAGAAAATAAAATTCAAATGAATTCTATAATATTTAGTTATCTCATTATCTATGTCATTATGCAGGTAAACAGTAATTTAAAAACTTAATACATGTGCTCTAGTACGTTAAGAAAAAGGAAAAAAAGTCCTTAAAGAAACTTACTTAAAGAAGTCTGTTCTATTTAAAACTTAAAAAGATTATTTAATTTCCTTTAAAGAGATTAAAAACAAATTAGATACATGAATTTGCATTACAATTTAATTGACTACATTCAAAACTTCGTAGAATATTGTGGGTATTTAAAATTCCGGAATATTTAAGTTATCATAAAATATGTATCATGTAAAATTGTGATATAGAATTGAAAACTACGAAAGAAATAATGTTTTGCTTTTCAAAACTTTCATATCAATCTGAAACTAGCTTCTGAAATCAAAGAAGGTAAACTATTTTATCTTTACATGGATAAGAATTGTTTAATTAGCAGAAGCATTCTAATATTCCCTCATCTGCAGTATGCAATTAATTATATACTACGAAATTTAAAAAAAAAAATGATACAGAACAGCTTATACAGCATAAAAAGTGACATTATCTTATGAACGTCACAAATTGTGTCCACTAGTGAGTATATATGGCGACAGACATCTGTGGAAAATTCTCGGGGTGTTCCCGGCTTAAGATTAGCTGTTTTTAACGATTTAAGCGATTTTGAATGTGGTCTAAAAGTTGTGATATTGAGTCATAGTATTTCTGAGGTAGAGGAGAAATTTAAATTTTCACATATGACAGTTTTAAAAATACAATGACTCTAAGATTTCTGTCAAAACTTTGAATTTAATACCGTAAAAAGGACTGGACTAACATCAGTTAGAAAGAAACATTATCAGCTTCAGCTATCCAGAATCATTTCACGCGATAGTAAGACAAGAATGTACAAGCAGGGTCGGGATTTAATGCCGATGCCTCAATAAATATAAGCATGAAGACTATTGAATTGTTTCTTCATTTTATTGGCTTTAAGGGTTAATACTAAACCAAACTATATCCGATGAATGCATCACACAGTGCTATATTGCTTGCTTGGACTGTTTAATTTTTCTCTCAAATTTGTTCTATTATTGAATAATATATTAAGCTATTAAAAGCAATAAATGCAGACTCGTTTCAGTTAATATTAACTGAGAGCAATGAAATTACATTACCTGGATTCATTAAAATTATGGTACTTTTTTTCCTTTTTAATTGTTTTAGGCGGCTAGCATTAAAAAATTCTGAAGAATCCGTATGTATGCTTATTCCTCTCATCGTGAAAAAAGGCGGCATCTGGAGCTACCTGATTTTGAACGCACGTACTCCACCAGAAGCAAATGTGCACCTCGATGGCCCAATTTTGAATTTCCAATTGGATTTGTATTTACTTCGTATTATGCTCGAATTTAATAAACTTTTCTCTAAAATTTCAGTGATGTAAAAGCTTCGTGTTGCCACTCGGCAAACCGTAAAGCATTGAAGTTAAAAATTTAATCAGAAAACTCAGCGATGTGAGAGAAATGTGTTACCATTCGGCTGAATGCAATATATTCATCTTTCGAATTTAATCGCATTATGGAAAAACGATGGCACCTAGAGTCACCAAATTTTGAATGCACATAGTCTTGTAAGGTTTATCCTAATTTTATGACAGTTACTTTAAGTTTATGCACCTTTCCTGTCTCTCCTAGTTTCAGCTTACAATTTCCTACCAGAATGTATTTTCAGAAATGCGGTTGATGCAAATGAGTAAGAGTCGATGTTTCACTGACTTCGTGAGAGAGCCCGAGTTCCTGACTAGCGCGCGTTTCCTTTGGCTACGTCTCTGTCTAAGCTATTACTACGCTCGGCCGTACTTTAGGCCCTCGATTAGCTTCGAGGACTTAATTGAGATTTAGGGGCCAACTACTTAGAATCTTGTTAGCTTCGGCTATATCTCTTAGTTAAGCTTTAGTTGAGTTTAAATTCATATTAATTTGAGTTCAAGCACAAGTGGAGGCTTTGCTGTACGCTCCGAATTAGGAGCTGACTGTGTTCATCCTTATTTTGAGAAATAGAGGGTAGTTAACCCTTCTTGAGTCTTACGTCTCTGTTCACACAAGCAAGCGATTATTCGCTTATCAGTGTAAGGTATTATTACATTGAACTGAGAAATAAAAGGGTGGAACCCCACAGTCTTTTACCCGAATATGTGTGCCTCAAAGCCCGAATTTTGAACTAAGAATTTGTAAAAGTCTCGCGTTTCCACTCGGCAAAGGGCAAGATATTTATGTTCCGAATTTAATCAGAGAACTCAGTTATGTAAAAGAAGTGTGTTGCCACCCAGCAAAACCAAATATATTTGTCTTTCGAATTTAATCAACAAATTAAAAAAAAAAAAAAAAAAAAAAAAAAAAACATGTTGCAACAGCCCAAATAAAAATATTTTCATCTTCCAAGCTGTAGTGTCTTGACGTTTAGAAAAACGTAAGATATTTAATGTTTCTTTGAAACTGATTCTGTTTACTAATTAAGAGATTTAAAAGTAATAAACTCAGATTAATTTCAAATATTATTACTTACTAGATGGGCCCTTGAAATTACGTTAGTTGAATTCATTAAAATGCTCATTTTTTTCCTGTAATAAATATTTTAGGCGGCTGCTTGCTCGGGCAGATTTAGAGACTTTAGGGATGTATCGTAACTGTTAAAGAATTTTTTAATGTTTAATTGTGGGAAAAATACAAAAAATAACTGTTTAGAGATCTAATTGCACCTACGATATTAATTATTGATTGTTAATGATGAGAAAAGACAAATCAGATATATTTTTCGCATAATATATTTTACAAGAATGAATGTAACAATCAGGAAAATTAATTTGGAGTAATCTACACATTGATTTTTATATGTTTGTTTTATATGTATGTCCTATTAAGACCGCCCAAAATTTGCACAGCTAGATTTTTCTCTTGGAATGCATAAAAATGTTCGGACAACTGTACCTGTGCCATCCATAGTTTTTGAGATAAATGCGAAAGAATAGTATGACTTCATACCCTGTGCAAGGGAGGGAAACTTTATTGGAAACATTAACATCAGTAGTTGCATACGTTTACACATGAAGATGCACAAAATGTCCACCGCGTATATCAAGGAATGCATGCGCGCGCCTTCCAAAGGTTGACTGCCGACGTTACAGCAGCATGGTGTCCAATGAAGTACACGCAGCGCGAAGAAGAGCTATTAAGTCTCTTTCTGTAGTAAATAATTCTCGATAAACCATTTTCTTGAGGTGGCCACATAGGAAGAAATCTAATGGTGTCTGGTAATTGTGGTGGCCTAAAACTGGACCCCCATATTCAGTCCAACGGTCTATGTATTCCATATCTAAACAGTCATGCGCAGGAGCGCTGAAATGCTGGAACCATAGGCCATGTATTGCCGCTAAGCATATGTTATCTGGGAAATCGGTTAATTCATCACGGAGAAATACCAAATGGATACGGAGAAATACGGAGAAATGTCCTGAAAGCCGTTCGGGTAGCTGATATGGTCCAACTACATTTAAAGTTACATCGCATACAGTTACAGACCAGCGGACCTGATGCCTCTACCAGCGGATTGCTTGAGGATTAGACTCTGACCACATTTGGCTTTGTGACTGTTGAAGCCCCCATCATGCGAGAAGCATGCTTCATCCGTCCACAATATTTGTGCAATGAAAGCATTATCGGCTTCACGTTGTTGCAATAGCCATTCACAAAAGTCAATGCGTCTCTAAAATTCGCAAGGAAGTAGAACTTTTTCTCAGTGTGTAGCTAAATGAAAATACTCTCTCTGAACATAATAGCCTCTGCACAATACTGCTATTCACATTCAGCTGCTTGGCTACTGCGCGCGCATATGCTCAGCTCGGGAGTTTATCCACCCGCAGAAGTATTGCATCTTCCTGTGCTGCCGTAAATCCATTGTGCGCTCTCCGACCACCATCGTGGAGATTGAGTGTCGGATTGACGCTTCTAGTATTTTCAGTATGTCATCCAACCTGCTGATGACTTTGCCATTGGAAATAACGACAGGTATACTCCCATGCAGTTCATAAGGCATTTACCATTTGACCGAAGATAAAGTACATGTCACAAGATTCAGGAATGGAATACATTGTCACTATGCCAAGATTACTGTTGGCTACTAGATGCAGCCTTTCAAATAACGATTCAAACGATGGCTTGACATCAATTCATCGCGGTCCCATACATGCCTAGATACGCGTGGCGGTCATTTTGAATATCTTCGTATGTAAACATATTCAAATATCGGTATTCACATTTCCAATAAAGTTTCTTTTTCTTATTGCACCGGGTATGACGTCATACTCTTCTTTCCCATTTATCTCGAAAACTATGAATAGTACAGTTATTCGAGCATTTTTCATATATTCCAAGCGAGAAGTGCATAGGCGGTCTTAACGGGACACCCGTATATTTTAAGATATTTTAAAAAATACATTCTTAATATCTGTTTAGATATTAAGAATCTGATATAGACACCACATGACTTCCTTTTACGGCCTATAAAACATTCTTTTTAGAACAGCAATAAACTGGTATTAAATATTTTTAGACATTTGCAACAATAAACTGATATTAAATATTGTTAGATATTTTTTGTTAGCCTTCTAATCTTAGATATTCTAAATAAAAACTTTTATTATATATGTAGTTAGATTTCGTTATTTGCCAAAAATTAATTTTTTTAAAATTTGATATTGCCAAAAAATGAATATTTTCGTCACTGAAAACACTTTTGTAATTTAACGTATACGATTACGTCCAACGATAGCGAAATAAAGGCCAAGTAAGGACTTTTAAGTCGGGTAAAGGTGTGGATATATATATGCGTTCGGTATTGCTGATTGAAGTAAAAAAAAAGAGATGCACAACTAGATGTTATAGCAATCCCATATACAAAATTTCAACTTTCTGGCCAACGGCCAATCGTTTTTGAGTTATGCGAGATATATGCATACGTAAATACATATGTACGTTCAGGCATTATGAAAAAAATCCCATTTGGGTCAATTTTAAATCCATCTTACAGTATGACTTTTGGAAACGAACGTTCTTTATTTGGTCCGTATGTACAAACGTCACGCAAAAAAAAAAAAAAAAAAAAAAAAAAAGTTTTATAAGTGGATTCGGAAATGATCAAAATGGATATGTCCGTTCAAATATGATACTCATAATTTTTTCCAATTACAATAATTCTTTTACTTCTTACAAGGAAGTAAAAGTGCAATATTTACTTTTATTTCGTACAAGGAAGTAAAAGTGTAATACAGCTTTGCATAATTCAGTTTAAAGAATTATTCACTGTCTTATCATTTAAAATAATTCTTTTTTACAAAGTGAGAGTATAATTTAAGAGAAAAAAATACCTGAGAGATGAACCATGGTGTCGTTAACACACATACTTCCGCTAGACGTTGAACTGAGAAACATATCTAACACCTTCTTATTTGAAGCAAAAAGATATAAAGTCAAGGGCTTCTCCCTGAAAGGTAAATGATAACATTTTTGAGATTTTTAAGTAAGATGTGATAAGAAAGATATATGACGATTTACATAGAAAATATGACATAATTTTAATAAAAAGTGTATTAAAAATTCTTTCAAGTTTAGAGAACTAACTTTAAAATACACGTAGTTTGATAACTTTAATTCTCTTACTTAAGCATTAAAACTTACTCCTTTTTATTATTTTTTAAAGTGGCATAAAATTTTATCCGAGTGAAGAAAAACTAGTCTAAAATAAAAATAAATTTTAAAATATTTAAAAAGTTATTTTAAATAGTAAACTTAAAAGTTTGTTTGAAATATTACCTTTTATTAATGAAATTTATTGCTTCTTCTGGACTATTCACAGTGATGATTGGTAAAATGGGTCCAAATATCTGAAAAAATAAAGATTTAAAAGCACAAAAACAAAGAAATAAGTATAAATGTTTATAGAAAAATACTTTTTTAAACGGATGACATATATTTTACAAATTCTTGCGCAAAAATTACATTGTACAAGAAGCTTACATGCGTTAAATTCCAAATAAATTGATGCAATTCAGCTGTTATCGTTATAATTTAAATTTTCTACATAATATGTAATGCATTCTTTTTGCTACAAACAGGAAACCCATGTATGTAACTCAGACAGCCAGCCAACCATTGGAGCCCGGCTCCAATTTTTCTAAGCTTTTGAGCGAAATTATAATAGCAGAGCCCCGAATATATTGTTTTATTAACTCTCATTTTATTTCTTTTGCTCACTCTTTATAATGGCCTGCCACAGAGCTTTGATGCGTGTAGAAATTAAGCCCTGGTGTAACTAAATAAGGATGTTCAGTGGTACTGTCGCAAGCAAAGTACAGAAATGATTGAAATATCTGCCAGTCCTCTCATTTAGCAATTCGCATTCTATTTTATTTTTTTCCTCTGAAAATGGAGGACAACATGACTATGCTCCATTGACATTTTAAAAAGTATTTTGACAATGCCAAGGCTTGCCAACAGCCTATGGATGCATGGTGTCCGAAAAGCTTAAAATTCTATAAGCGCCATAGCTCGCAACTACGGCATTTGCGACCCTGCATTTCTATGTCATTCCGAGTCGTCTCTGTACCCCTTACACACCCTGCAAGTTTGTCGGTTTGATAGCGAATCACCTCTAACGCTGATTTATTTATATTCCAGGTAATGAGCAAGTTTGTTTACATTTGCCACGAATACTGATAGACTAGTAAAAATAACACTTGAAGAGATTTTCTTAGGATAAAAAATAATAATAGGAATTTCTAGCACTTTTTGTTAAATGCTAGTGGTACTGTTAATCCAATTGCATATGTGCGGAATGTAATGTGTAATTAGCATAAGGATTCTAGGAAAATTTTTTACTGCAGGAATTTTGTAAACGGCGCGTCTATTTATTTATTTTTTCTTTTATTCAACAGCAAAAAATTACTTTAGAAGTAATTTCGTTAATTGATACATATCAGTTGCATATACTCACCTAATATTTGATGCACTTTTAAAGCAGAATTCTTTATTACCGCAAAATATATTCATCTCAGTTACCCTTTCATCTTTGACTACGTTTCCTCATTTTATTAGTATTACTATTGTGTTTGTATGAAATTGTGTTTTAAAAATATAATGTTTTTGTATTCTGTAAAATGATCAAGTAATTCTTAAGGTGTTGATACATTTTGATGCAGTGAAATAAATAAAAATTTGATACATGTGCAATAAATAAATAAATAAATGAAATGAAATAAAATTTTAATGCAAAGATTGCAACTAGAGAAATATAAATAAAACTAAAAAAGATATGACCTACAATCAGCAAAATTTTGTAATTCAAACACTTTCTTTGGTCCTAAGCTGTCAGAGCTATCGATATTCTACCATATAAGGAATTCCAACCTTCCCAACAAGAAACTAGACGCTATCATATCTAAATTTATAGATCTGCATAATGTATGCATCTTTAATAACTAACATGTATGTGAAACTTACTTCCTCTTGCATGACACAGTCATCCTCCTTAACGTCCGTCAGAATTGTAGGAGCTATATATTTTTCTTTAGGATCATAGTCTCCACCTACAGCAATTTTACCACAACTCAGGAACTTAATGACTCTCCTAATAAATGTATAGACACAAAAATAAACAAGTTAGGAAATCAGAAACCGATTAAACATATTTAATTGTTGTTGAAACACATTGATTTAAAAAAGTTATTTAATACTACCTTTTTAATATATGGCTTGTTTACAAAATTAAGATAATGTCAGAGGAATTGAAAGAGTTTTCCACAAATACCTTTACAGGAAGACTGAATAATAAATTGAAACCCACCGAGGCATCAATTAGATGCAAACATAAATCCAACTATCCATAATGCATGCAGTATTCATCTGCATTAGAAATAAACCGGTTTAGCGTAATTTGTTTACTATATGCTTTGGCAAGGAAATAAATTGTGAACATATTGATGCAACTGAGCTTAAGAAAGACGAATAAATAAGTGTTAGAATTTGAGTAATTTGATCAATGATATATAAACACATCATGATTTATCTATTTTTAAACATGTTTTATGTAATTTTATTTTCCTTTCCCGTTCCTCTAATATATATATATAAGAGAGAGAGAGAATTAGTTTATTTATAGACTTTGAAATTTTGAAAGCGGTGTTAACACTTCCGAAAACAGTTTTCGAATTTATTTGTCCTTATACTGGAAGCGATGCAGCGATTGGTATAGTTATTTATGGATTGAACAAATATATCTATTTCATATTGTGATAAGTAATAGTAACGATAGTAGTAAAAAATAGTGTTTAATTAATCTTTTTAAAGTTAGCTTAATGGTCCACATGGCATTCAAAAGTTCTCTCGAATTTTGTTTTTGACTTGCGGTATTCCTAAAATATTAGTATGCGAATCCTATGATTTTAGGTAACACGGTTTTCAGACCAGTAGTATAGAGAAGAATCACTCTAGCAACGTGTGGAATTTAAACGATTCCACACGCCGTAACAGTTATAAAAAATATCTGATGCTACGGCCTATTAAATTATGCGCATTTTTTTGCTGCATTTCATTTAAATTTCCCATAATTTTATTAGAGATACATTTCTCATTCGAACAATTCAATTCTCACTTCACGGCAAGGAAAAAATATGTAAAAAATCAAAACATTTTCATTAAAACTGTCAAATACAGAAAAACCCTAAAGCACCAAATAGAGTTGAAAACGTTCAAAAACAATTTTTACAATTAAAATTAGAGTTTAAATTAATTAAAATTAGGCGGAAATATAGATTTTTCGGTGCACAAAACTTTTGGCCCCACTTGGCAAAAAGACACTGAAGTTGGTGCAGAAACTAACTGAGTTCATTACGCTACTAAGTTTCAAATGGAAACAAATAGCGGCGTCGTTGGGCTTAGTGAAACTTAAACAACTTTAAATTGCTGATAATTCTACAAATATTGAATGCAGATTAACTAAAGGCATAAAAAACTTAATAATAACAATAACAATATAATTCAATCCCTTTGTAAGGTATATTTTAATTTTATAACAGTTATATTAATTTAGTTAACCTTTCCTGGCTTGCCTCGTTTCAACTTACAACTCCTTACCACAGTGAGTTTTTAGAAACACGTTGAATGCAAATGAGGAAGATATTGTGTTAAAGGAAAGTTCATCTTACTTCGAAAGAGAAAGAAATCCTGGGTAGCGCGTGTTTGCCTTTGGGCTAAGTCTCCATAACTCCTGTTTCGCTCGGCCGTATATTACATGCCTTTTGATACTTCGCCGGCTGGTTTAAAACTAAGGGCCGACTACGTTAGAATTGTGTTAGCTTCTGCTAAATCTCTTAGTTAGTTATAGTTCTTACTTCTTATTTTTAAGCCCAAGTGAAGGCTTTGCTGTAAGCTCGAAGAAAGGGGCCGATTGTCATCTTATTTTGAGTGAAATAAAGGGTAATTAACCTTTCTAACCATGGTAGCGCTCAGACGGTATAGTGGTTAGAGGAGTCGGCTACGATACCAAAGGGCCTGGGTTCGAATCCCGGAAAAGGCATGGCTGTAACTGTCCGTCCCTTTATAGGAGGCAAAGATGGACCCATCTATTAGGCGACTCGATAATAAAGTGATCACCACTTCTGGCGTTAGTAGTGGCCAAGCCGAAGTCGGCTGAGGGCCCGCCATTGGAACAAACAAACAAAAAAAAAAACTTTCCTGAGTTTAGGAGCTTTATTTGAACAAAGCGATAATTTGCTTAACAGTTCACTAGGGTACTCGACATTTAATTTAGCAGAATAAAAATGAGGAATACTACATTTTTTAAAGCAAAAAACGCACGGTTTACCAACATACACTCGGTAAAAAAAGATCCCTATAATCCCTATAAGTGATCATATTAGCTAACTAAGGAAATGCTTTACAATTTTAGCTGGACATAAAGAACACGGGAGGTAATAAACATACAAACTTAATGAAACTTTGATTTTAATATACTCTTTACACAAAATATACTACAAAAATGTAAATTTGCATGTCAAAAAAGTATTGGCAAGATCATACAGCAAAAGTGGGGGAATAAAATTTAATATTTTGTATTCATACCTTTTGCATTTATAGCA
This sequence comes from Stegodyphus mimosarum, assembly GCA_000611955.2. Lineage (NCBI taxonomy): Eukaryota > Metazoa > Arthropoda > Arachnida > Araneae > Eresidae > Stegodyphus > Stegodyphus mimosarum. The sequence continues at coordinate 319,652 of KK118281.1, read as the reverse complement.
GCTTGTAATCTATTTCTCATAGAGAAAACCAAAATCTTGGTTGTACTATTGGGAATTTTGTGCCATTCTTGCAGAAATATACACTTAAGTTAATCTTTATTCAAAATTTTGTTTCTTGACTTCTAGGTTCAATTTTTACGATAAATTTTCAAATGGATTTGTCAGGCAATTGAGGCGGTGTCTTTAACTGGCGAGGAACGTTACAGAGTAGCCACTTTTTTGTGAAGGTTCGTTGTATGTTTAAAGTCATTATCTTGCTGAAATACGAAAGATGTTCTTAAGCCAATTTTGGGCACTGAATTTCAAGTTATGGCGCAATATATTAGCGTGCGTACGTGCTGTCATAATACCATCAATGAAGCACAAGTTACCAGCTCCGTTTGCTGCCATATAGACTCAAATTACGCTCCCTCCACCATGTTACACAGTCTGTGTTAAGTTTTGTTATTCCATTTCGGTGTTTGGCTTTCTTCACATATATTGTCATCCATCACTCTCGAAAATGTTAAACTTTGATTCGTCGGAGAAAATAACTGTGTTTCGAAACTCGTCTGATAAATTAACATGAAATTTTGCGAAGTCCAATCTCTTTCTTATGTTTATCCCTGAAATGAAAGATTTCTTTCTAGCTGCCCTTCTATAATAAATTAGTTCCTGTAAAACATTCCTTACAGTCTGTACACTAAAAGTTTTATGCGAAGTATCAGTAATATCTTTGGCTGACAGGAGTGCACTTATTTTAGGGGTTTTTCTTAATATCTTTGATAATGCCACGTTTTTCCCTTCCAGAAAATATTCGAGGCCGTCCACTTCTAATCTTATCTTACGTTGATCTTGTCTCTTTGAACTTTTTTACAACACTTCTAACACTAAATAAACTTATGTTCAGTTTTATACCTATAGCACGATAAATTTAACTCTCATTTCTGAGCTGAATAATGTTTTTAATATTAACGTCCAACTCTTTCGACTTCGAAGCAATTTTATCACAGTCTAAGCAAAATAATGTTTTAAAAGAGCATTGCAGACTTTATACTAACAGGGTTTCTTATCAGTCTAAACACATGACCTCAATATAACAAAATTTCCATAGCAGTTAAAACTTTGCCAATACTTTTTTGACAAGCAAATTTACATTTTTATTGTATATTTTGCGTAAAAACACATTAAATTGAAAGTTTAATTAAATTTGTGTATTTATTACCTCCTGTGTTCGTTATGCCCAGCTAAAATTGTCAAGCATTTTCTTTGTTAGCTAACATGATCAATTATAGGCAATTGTCAATACTTTTTTACCCCACTTTATAAGAATTAAAAACAAAGCTCACCAAGACGGGTAACAAAGTGGGAATATATATATATATATATATATATATGTGTGTGTGTGTGTGTGTGTGTGTGTGTATGTATGTATGTATGTATGTATATATATATATGTGTATCTTTACATATATATGAGTTTTGTGTGGCCGATTGCAACGAAAACCGGCTGTGAACAAATAGAGGTTTTAGCAATCCTATACATAAAAATTCAATATTCTTACGGCTACTCGTTTTTGAGTTATGCGAGATACATGTACGTACAGACGTCACGAAAAAAAAACCTCTTCTGAATATATTTTAAATCCATTTCACAATCCGTTTTGGGAAAAAGAGTCCTTTATTCTGTCCGTACGTACATATTTTAATCAAAAACATCATTAAAATGGAATCGAGACCTGTAAAAATAGATATTTTCTTTGAAATACGACCCTGAAATTTTTTATAATTGCAATATTTCCTTTTCTTCGTACAAGGAAATAAAAGGCTACGCCAATATTTGTATTACGAGTTTTAGGAATTGTCTCTTAAGTAACACATATATCTTTATTATTTCCTAAATAAAACAATGTAGTTGAATTTCTTTCAAAAGAGAAGCATTTAAGGATTAACTGCTTTGAACTTTGATATGCAGAATCAATAAGACTTAATAAAAGCAACTCATAAAAGTAATTTACTTTGTACATTTCCTGATGCGGTATTGTTTTCTTCATTAAACAGGAAGCTACACATTTCACAGCTAACTAATTTTTGGAATTTCAAATGCATAGATATATCGAAATTATACCTAACTGTTTCGTTATGAAAGGCATTCATGGTTTTATCTGTAAGAAATTATCAGGTAGTTCTTTTCCCTTAGATTACACGTTTTAGTCTATTCACGTAAGTTATAGCATATAACTGCTTACTGAATCCTTTGTTAACATTTATGGCGTACTCGAATACTTTTATGACCTTCTAAGGGTAAAATTTTTATGAACTACAAGATGTAGATGTAGTAATGTTCGAAGCTATGGGAATTCAAAGAGGGAGGGCGGAATAATAATAACAATAAAGTAACATATCAGATAACGGCGAGATATAATTTCAGTTTCAGATTTTAAGTTAATTTCGGTTAACTCTGTGATAATAAAAAATATTATCAAGTTGGAATTTTGAATGAAAAACAAAATACTTGCTCAAAATGCTCAGCGTTGACTATTCGCGCCAAATCAGGAGAGGCTTCAGGATCATCACCGAAAAATTCTAATAGTACCCTTTTCGCGATCTGTATAAATTTCTTTTCTGTTTTCTTTGAGCAAAGAACATAATCTGGTGCAACACATGTTTGACCTAAATTGAGCACTTTGCCCCATATGATCCTTTTGACTGCAAGCTCCATGTCCACATCATCATGTACGTATACAGGGCTGCGATAAAAAAAAAAAACAAAATTTTAAAAACGAAGACATTAATAGCACACTACAGTGAAATGATTTAAATGTAAATCAGTTCTTAATTTACACGCTAACATATATGCATATTGGTATGGTTTAAGCAAAAGAAAAAGTATAAAAATTTATTAGCTTAATGGCTGTTAATAACAGTATATTATTTTTTAAAATGAGCATGTTATGGATAAATGACCACTACTATTTAAAGCAATTTGTCACAGAAACAGAATGACTGTCAGCATAAATTATGAAAGTAAATGATATTGTACTTACGTATTAATGCAACGACCTTGGCGCAGCTTAGCAGTTTTTTTTTTAAAAAAGAAAAAGAATGACGATTCATAATTGCAAGGAATTATTAATTACGTAATACATATTATTATATACACTGCGGTTCAATTAGGTATTTGTTCCAAAAATCAATCAATAACACTACTTTCGTTTATTTTACTCTGGTGGAAATTTCAAGGAGATCGCTATAAAATTAGACTCCAGCCAATCGTTCCCTTTGCGATTTTTAGTAAAATACTGTATTGTTACAGACATTTTGTCGCGTTTCCTTCCATTGCAAACGAATTCTACCAGCGCATATTTTAAAACTCAGTTTAAGACAAAAATATTATGATTTAAGTATAAAAACGATTGGAAAGATTTTTGTAGTACACACACAAATGGGAAAAACATTCTGAAATCTTTCAGATTTTACATTACGTCCAAAGCGGTGTTTTTTTAACATTTTGCTTGCTGCCTTTATTTATTTAATATCATGTTCTTCGCACTTAAACCGTAAAATTCAATTCAACAGCAGTATCGCAAATAATTTTAACATGAGCATATCTTTAGAATTTTCGATACACAGTCTCCAGTGCTGTAGATAAAAGTCGTTCAGTTTCTTAATCAAAAATTCGTTACAAATCAAAACTTGTTACAAAATATGAACAAATTTCAAATTCCAAATTCGGGTTTCCAGATGCCCATATTCAGTGGAAGATTACAATATTCAAAATTTGATGGCTCTAGGTACCGCTGTTTTAGCACAATGCGAGAAACATAGACACGTTTATGCAGATGCTTCATTATTTAATTTTTTTTAAATATTACATAGCCCATGGCTCTAATATTTGGTGGCAACAATTTGAAAAGTGAACCAACATTTATAGTGAACCAGCGCAAAATGCCAAAACGAAATTAATAGCCCTTTTGGCTAACGCCCTTTGGGCTACAAAAACCCTACGAAAATAGCGACTTTGCTTGCTAAACCGAAGAATTGCCAAAGGTATTCTTGCTACAGGTTGCGTTAATACGTAAATACTGTTGGTATAAATGAATAACTGCAAACATAAATCACTCGTTGCTGTTAACTTGATATTCTAAATTTGTTCCAATATTAGTATAGTTACACGCGTACGGATTCCTAATAGACTTAATGCACAAGTCTGATAAAAAGTTAATAAAATTTATTCTAATTACAAGAAATATAACAAAAACTCTGGATTATTCCTCAAAGATATTCACACAACATCACGCAATGCAAACATTAGCTACATTTTAAACTACTAAAACATTAAATAGAATGCAATCCAAAGCTCAGAGAAAGCTAATCCGATGAACAAAAATTACCGCAGCTAAGTAAACAACTACTGAGCTCAGATGTTTCTCTCCGGTTTTTCTAGCTTTTTAAATCAACTGCGCGAAACAGTTCTAGCAATTTCTGGAAAGCAAAAAGAGTAGAATTACGGTTACGGCTAGTCAACTACATTTATTCAAATTAAATATTAATTACAGAGAATTGAACTTTTATTCAATTTTAAGTGCACGTGCTCTTGTACTTTCACTTTTCTGGCGTAGCTTTCTCCTAAAATATGTCCCGCGCTGCATTGATTAATGATAATAATAAGATATGCTGCAATAAGATAATTTTAATTATAATTCTATTAAAAATATCTAACTAAATGCAAAATTCGTAACATTATATATTTACTTAACGCATACATGTAAGATAAAAAATATGTAAATATTTTTTTTATTTAACTTAACAATAGCCTGTGTTAATGGTTAAATTAATTTCCCCTCCATTCTAAAAATAGTAATCTCTTTCCGCACTGCGTCATTTCGAGACTATTCCATATCATATGACTCTTACGTAATACTGATGATTTAAACGTAACTAAAACTCAATAATAATGATTTTACAACAACCAATAATAATTTTACAACAATGTTAATTATCCAATCAAAATGCATTTAGAACCAAAACTAAATCAGTCTGAATTAAGATTTCATCCTGAATACTAGGCACTTCTTTTCTACCCTTTGGTCTAGTTGGACTGCTCTCTTTACATTGCAAATCTATTAAAAATTTCAAATGTAAATATTGAATTTTTTAATAGATTTGCAGTGAAATCAAATGTAAACATTTTGAAATAGGCACAAGTAAGTATGCCAAGTTATTTATGGCGGCAAAATATTTAGTGAAATAAAAATGAAAATTTAATCTGCCTCAATTGCCAGTTTCCTATTCATTATGGATCAACATTTCAATATTCTGCGTTTTATGCCATCAGTATTTCTAGGTATCTGTGCAATCAGTATTTCTACAAAATCAATACTTCCAAGTCTACTTGCCTTATTACATACATATAGATGATTATTTTGTTATAAGAAATATTATTACGTAATCTTTCAATGCTTGCCAGAAATGGGGTAACGAACATAAATATCTGACAATCTAGATGCGAAATACCCAAAACGTTCGCCCATTTGGCCACTTTTTAAAGATTACTACTATCAAGACAAAGGCACACACATTTCTGGAAAATGTTCTCTTTTATCGACACTGCGCTGTGCAAGGAAATATATTACGCTTCCCATATTTTTTCTAGATTTTTTATCAGTTTCTTGAAAAAATCTACACCTTTATAGTTTTCTATAAATTTTGTTATCTGCAATGGCCATTTAATTTGACGCATTCTCTTTGAAGTTCCTGGTTTAAATTTTACCTGTTCTGTTCGTGACGTATATTTTACAATCGAGTTTTTGCATTTCGTGAGTTTTACATGTGCACGCATATGTGTCAGTTTAAATGTATGAGTCTTAACAAGTTGTATTCCATGTTTTACAAATTAAGATGCCAAAATCGTCTGCCTATAAAACCAAACTATTGTATATCCAAGACGCCCCTGTTTGGCCATGTGAAGTCACTTTAATAATTCAATAAACTCCCGGTGCGACCTCTTGGAGCTCCAGGGAGTTGCTAGCTCTAGATAGTGAAGGGCGCGGGACATATGCCTGTTTACCTCTGTTAAACACCAGGCGTCCCCGTCCTCCGTCACCTGTCACCTGCATTTCGTGAGCTTATAATGATCAGCTTTCTTGAAATGAATAGGGGTGCATATTTTGGAGTTGGAGTTATTTAAAACTAGGTAAAAATAGTTTACTCGAGTAATACAGCGAATCAAACATTGATCATAAGCAGCGTTTTAAACAAAAATATTAAAATTTAAATACTTTTAAATAATTAAACCTAAATAAATATAAAAGCCTGAAAACTAACGGAAAATTTAAAGTATAAACTTCGTCTCATTTTTCGCCGAAAGACAGCTAATCTGCTGGGTAAACAATCGTCAGCTTATTACGTCATCGACGGATTAGATAAATTATTCAACCTGGGGCTCTGTCGCATCAGGAAAGTTGCAGACATGCGTGCTGGGAGATGAAACTAATAATTTTTACATTTTGTAGTTCGCACATTGACATACAATAGATTTCTAAATTTTAAGGCACAGATTGAATAAATAAATAAATAAATAAATGATGTTTAAAGTTTTGGACTCACCATTTTCCCCCAAGTTCTAGCGTAACAGGGGTTAGATATTTATTAGATGCTTCCCTAATTTTCTGTCCAATACCCGGAGAACCAGTATAGAAAATGTAATCGAATCTTTCATTCAGCAGTGCAGTTGTTTCTGGTACACCACCGGTTACAACTTGGAAACAATCCTGAAAATTATTGATTCAAATGTTAAACAAAATTCTAATGATGCTTGTTTTTAGACTAATAATGGGCTATCTAATAATATACTGTTACGTGCGTACGGGATCGTAATAGATTGAATGCACAAGTCTGATGAAAAGTTAATAAAATTTATTCTTATCACAAGAAATAAAACAAAATGCTGACATTCTTTCTCACAGATATTCGTACAATATCACACATTATTATATTTTAAACTACTAAAGCGTTAAATAAAACTCAATTCAAAGCGCAGAGAAAGCTAATCTGATCTCACCGCGAATTCGTTACAGTCAACAATAATAACTAAGTAAACAAATGAGCTGAGATGTTTTTCTCCGGCTTTTATAAGCTTTTTAATCGTGCACGAGAGCATTCTGGTAATTTTTATTTTCTCGAGGCTTCTGGAAAGCAAAACAGTAGAATTACAGTTACAGCTAACACACAATTGCATTTATTCAAATTAAATATCAAATACGGATATAAACCTTTATTAAAAGCGCGTGCTTCTGCATTTTTACATTTTCAGCGTAGCTTTTTCTTACCGGTTCTTGCACTAACCGGGAAAATGAAACAATTTTAATTACAATTCTACTAGAAATAGCAAACTAAATACAAAAACCGTAATACTACCCTTGCCCAAGGTCTGCACATCCCGGGCAGTACAGTCCCTGGACAGGAAGCCAAATTTACAATTAAGCCATCAATGCAATAACAAACATTACATTACAATAACAAACAACATAAACAATAATTCCGATAAGTAACTTAAAATCAATCCAATACTATCAAATACTAAATACAAATCAAATGCTATCAAATTTAGAAACAAAAGGGACCATGGTTTTATACTATTTATATACACTATGTAATATGGCCATAGTAAGCAGCTAACCTGCCGTAATGAACGACTTTAGGCTTAGTTTCGATGACTTACGGATCCGGACCACGACGTCATTTAGCCGTTCAGCGTGTGTATGGACCATCCCAAGGTGATTGTAGTATTGGACAGAGTCTATTCCGATAGTTGATTCTAGTCGAGTCGAATTCCACAACCACACCTTGTCTTCTTCGTTAAATAGATGTTCGGTAGCTCTGGTGTCGCATCGGGTCTTCATCTTCTTCGTCGCTAAGTTGACTCGCTCTCGTGCAAAGTTGGGCATCACTTCAAACCGGGCCTGGAGATCTTGAATGTATTCCTCAGGCGATGAAGGCTCATCCGGAAGGCGACAAAACAAGAGATCACAAGGCAGACGAAGGTCACGAACGACGAGTATCTGGGATGGAGAATAGCCGGTAGCCTCGAATTCCTCTTCGATCCTAGTATGACTTCGACAGCTTTCTCAGCAGGGTCTTTCAGTCGAGACGTAGGCGTTTCTAGGTGAGAATCCCTTCTAATAATGGATAGCCATGTCCTCAGATGCTAAAAGCAGTTTGTTGCATTTGAAGTCCAAGGAAAAAATGTATATCCTTAAAAAGTCCAATCTGAATATGCAAGGATCTGTAATATCCGCCACATATGTCGTGTGATAGTAGGTGGCACTTCCAAAAGTGATGTTCACGTTTAATTTCCCATCTATGTCGATTTTCTCACCGGAGGGCAACACAGGATGGCGTCCAAATGAGTTTATCTTTAAATTGTTGAGCTAAATCTTTCCGAATGATGGTAACATTAGAACGAAATGTGAAATGAAGGAAAGCAGCCGTGTTTGCTGCTTACATGTTATGCGTTTTAAAATTTTATATGTTTCTATCATTTAAGTTCTGTTGTAACTACTAATAAAGTAAGTTTGTGTTGTGAAATGAAGTCTCCTATTTTTCGACTGGATTAGTTCATTTTAACCTACATTACTTCCCATTTTTAGAGGACTTCAATCAAGCCACCAACCATGAAGAAGATAAAAGTGAAGACATACTGGCATCGTATAGGGTTCAGCGATGAATCCCGCTTCACTCTTTTAGCAGATGACCACCGTGTTCGTGTCTAGAGAGGACGGGGCCAATCAGCCTTTGTTTTACAAAGGCATACAGCCATAACCCCTGGTGTGATGGTGTGGGGCGCTATTTCTTATAACACCAGGTCATCTTTAGTCATCCTCCGTACATCTTTAACAGCTCACCGATATGTTGATACCATCCTGCAGCCGATTGCATTACCCTTCATGGCACGTCATCCGGGAGCCATTTTCCAACAAGATAATGCCAGGCCACATACCACTCGCATATCTCTGGACTGTCTCCGTGCTGTTGATATTCTTCTTTGGCCAGTAAGGTCCCCAGACCTTTCACCAATCGAGCATATCTGGGACATGGTAGGCCGCCAGATTCGGGTACCACAAACGCAGATCTGGAGCGACAACTGATGAATGCCTGGCAGAATGTGTCGCAGGATGACATTAGGAACCTCTGTCACTCCTTGCCTCGACGAATTCAAGCATGCATTGCCGCCAGGGACGGTTCGACCAGCTACTAATTTGAACACTCAATGGGTGATTGTGAGCCGTGAACAGGTACTATGACCTTGATTTTTTAATCATTTTATTATTGTGTATGAGTTATATGCATATTCAAGTTCATCAAAAACAACCACTTCCTTCATGGTGCTTCGCGTTTTTTTGCAAAAGAGTGTACATCTGAAGACGTAAGAACATTTATTTTCTTTATTTAGAACGGGATTGAGAAAGTTGAAAAAAGTAAGAGCTATTCAAAAGAGCTCACCTACAAAGCTTATCAGTAAAATAGATAAAAATAATGAAGAAACTAAGCCGGTGAGTAATTCAAAGGCATTACTAAATCAGTTGAACTCTAAGATTGAAAATATCAAATTAACTGATAATTCTATACTGAAAGAAACAGATTTAAAGAATTTTGAAACACAAATTAATTCCGTAGAAAAGTATCACGATGATCTATTAGAAAACAAGAGTAACCTAATTGTTAAAATAGAAGAGTTATCAGAAAGTACTAGAGACTGTAATTCAAATGAAGGAGTAAATGTGCCCAGTTCTAATTACCTTCCTCATCGAAGCACAGAAACTTCATCTATAAAATTACCTAAATTGACCATAAATAACTTTTTTGGTGATTCAAACAATTGGCAAGAATTTTGGAGTCAATATGAAGCAGCTATCCATAACAATGACTCTTTATCGAAAGTAAATAATTCAGTTACTCAAAGTCGCTGTTAGATGGGGTAGCCTATAATGCCGTTTCCGGAATTTCGTTTACAAATCAGAATTACGATTCAGCTATAGAATTATTAGCTAACAGGTTTAGGAGGAAAGATTTGTTAATAAATGCTCACATGAATAAACTGTTAAATCTTTTCACTGTTAGAAATGCAAGGGATATAAAGAATCTGAGGAAACTATATGATGAATGTGAAAGTTCAAATTAGATGTAATTCCATCAGAGATTATATCAGAGATTTGAATACAGTCGCAGTAGAAACGGTGACCAAACATGGAACTTTAATGAATTAATGGTATTAATTCGTAAAGAAATTGAAAGCCGCACAAACACCGAACACAAAACCAAAACAAAACACCGATGGGAAACTGGAAGCCCTCTTTGATTCATAACTGGAAGCATAAATTAAACGATTGTCTTTACTTTGCAAAACGTTATTATTTGCGAAGTTATCGTCTCTACTTCGTAGAACGTTTGATAAAAGTTCACCTGTAGCATGATAATATTGCTTCAGTCGCTAGAAATAGTTGTATATATTGCAGTGAATTATACGATTCTGAGTGTTGTGAAATTAAAACCGTGGATGAAAAAAGAAATATTTTAAAAAGTCAAGCTCGCTATTTTTTATGCCTTAAACCACAGCATAGAATAAAGGAACGTAAAGAAAGAAAAATGTGTGAAATACGTAATAAAAAACACAATAGGTGTATTTGTTTCCAACTTGAAACAAAATCACCGAAACTTTTGCCAGTACATTGCTACAACTGTGCACTGTGATGATACGTCCATTCTGTGATAAGGATAATTTAGAACCACTTCGTATTCTATTAGACAATGGTTCGAGAAGAAGTTTTATAATTCGAGACATATCAGAAGAGCGTAAATTACCTGCTATTCAAAGAGAGACTTCGTTCGTGGTTGCCTTTAGGGTTAACCAGGTAACAAAACGAACTTATAATGTTGTGGAAGTCCAAATCGAAAACAGAAATGAACCATCCCTAAACACAGAAACTGAATCTTTAGAAACTAAGCAAATATGCTCAACTAATTGTCTGATATCCCAGTTTCCAAAATTAACAAAGAATTGATAGAATTACAGTTAGCTGATTCTTGTGACATTGCTCTTGTAAAGTCTACGACGCCTCCTTGGAAACATAAAAATTAGACGTTAAAAGGACTATTGATCTTCTAGCCTTGTGAATCAAACCAGAAATCAGACGAAGGGGAGGAGAAGGAGCCTTTTATTCAAACATTAAATTAACAAATGACGCAACTTGGGTTATAGGAAGCCAATCACTTTTGGCTTAACAGACTAAAGTGACAACTAATAATTTCAAGGTTTGGTAGATTAGCCTAACGGCTCACAGAAGTCTTTAACCCGCAGGAAGAGCTCTGGTTTGTAGTAAACTGGCGAGACAAGCCAGCCTTAATGGCTAGAACACTCAAAGTCACTCAAGCGGCTAATAATCATAGCACAACGGGGCCTGAACTACGTAGACACGCTCTAAAACTAACTTCCGAAACTCTTTCTTAAATAGCACTTCATTCTACCTTAATCTGAATAACTTTCGTTATTTCATTTACATTCTGGCATGAAAAGCGGGGGTGAAAAGAGAGTAATAGGAAAGCGCTAACTTAAAATGAACTTAAAGTTAAAAATAAATAGGTAAACCTAACAAGGTCCCGAAACAATATTTGGGTGGTGCCTTCACGGCCAGACTGATTCTAATTGTGAATTATTAAACATGGACATTATTGTTGACGATAAATTAATGCCAACGCAGTTGAAGTAGTTTTAGGAATTAGAAGCGCTAGAAATTGAACAAGGGAAAGAAAGTAGTGCAACAGATAATGACATTTCAGAGAATTTTAACAGAACTATCAAATTTAAAGAAAAGAGATATAAAGTTGAACGAAACCTTCTTGGAAAGAAAATTCGTCTAAATTAAAAACGAATTACGTAAATGCAGTAGCTCTCCTTAATAAACTGGTTAAAAGGTTGAGAAATGATCTTCACCAGCAATATCAGTCGGTTATACAACAACATTTAAAAATTAGTATATCTGAGGAAATTAATCAAAGTTTTGAAAAAAAAGGAAGAATTTATTACATGCCTCACCAGCCAATTATTTGACCTTATAAACCCTTAAGAGTTGTATTTGATCCAACCAGCCATTCGTAAAACGAATATTCTTTAAATGATTGTCTCTATTCCGGTCCTAATTTAAATTCACCGTTGTTAGAGACATTAATAAAATTTCGTACAGATAATATAGCATTTACTGCCGACATCGAACAAGCGCTTCTCCAAATTTCTCTGTCAAAAGACAGAGATGCTGTAAGATTATTGTAGGAAACTAACCTTACAGATAAAAATGGAAAACCTAACACGAAAGTGCTTAGGATGACTCCCGTTTTATTTGGTGTTACATACAGCCCAATTTTGCTTGGCGCTACTATCAAACACCATATAAATGCCTTGAAAGAAACAAACCAGAAAGCAATTAAACTATTGAACGAATGTTTATTCGTAGACGATTTAATAGGTGGGAATGAAGACAAAAACGAGGCTAAACTCGTGTATGAAGACATTAGGTATATACTGAAAGCTGTTAGTTTCAACATGCAAAAATGGAAAATAAATTGTGCGAATTTATAGGAAGTATTTGACGAACATGAAAATGGGTAAATCCCCAAAGTTCTAACAGTAGGTATTGAGATATAAATGGAATTACAATGAAGGTCTTTTGAAGATGGAATCACAAAATCTAACTAATCAAGCTCAAGGGAAAACAAAGCTAATAACAAAAAGAGAAGTTCTTTTAAAACCATTGGAAAACTTTACGATCCTATTGAATTTATTAAGGCAAAAATACTAATGCAGGAAATTTGGCAGCTTGGAATAGATTGGGGTGATTCGTTGCCACGAGACTTTGAAAACAGAATGAAAATATGGTATAATGAAGATTCAGAGATTCAGAAGCGTTACGGACGGAAAATTCCGTAAAGAAGGCTGGCTTTCTTATTCATTGCACATAAAAATTTCTGCCAGGTTTTAATGTATACGATTTCCGTTTGGATATATATTGGGAAAAAAGGAATCAAGGTGCAAAGCAGGAGAGTCATTTTTTTAAATTATAATAAAGAAAATATCATTAATTCATGACATTTTGAGGAATTTTGAAATTTCAGGACTAAACCCGTAACGCTCGGATGGATAAACATTCCGCGACATTACTTTCGAAAGACTAATAAGTCTGAATTCAGAGATATTCAAATGTATTGCTTCACCGACGCAAGTCAGAAGGCATATGGAGCTGCAATATACCTGCGATACGTCAGGTATATTGCAGTATAGTTTTGTCATTTCTCAAATCAGAGTAGCTACATTGAAGCTGTCTCTTTCAAGACTAGAGTTGATGGGAGCACTCAACGAAGCAAGATTAGCTCAAATGTCAAAGAACAGTTAGAGGAAAGGTTCTAGATGGATGTATACTTTTGGTCGGATTACATTGATATTAAAATGGATAAAGGGTGATTTAAATAAATGGAAGCCGTTCATTCAAATTGAGTAATGAAAATACAAGAGAAAACATCACCTGAGTCCTGGAAATTAGTGTGCTGGAGATGAAAACCCGGCTGACATGCTGATCAGAGGAACGAAGACAAATTCCATAAAAGGGATAACGTTAGCTGAACTACGAAATAGTGATATGTGGTAGCATGGACCTAACTCGTTATTACAGAGTTTCGATTTATGGCCTAAACTCACAGAATCAGTAAAAGATTTCGAAGATAATGAAAGTTTGAACTTCGAAAAGGAGCTGTGATGAACTCAACAGTCACTGAAAGTTCCGTTGAGAATGAATTCATTAAAATGTATTCATTTAGCAAATTGATTGTAACTACTGTGTGGTGTTTAAAGTTTGTGAACAACGTTAGAATCATTCTACAAGAAGGATTTGCAGAACGTAACAAAGGTACTAGTCAAATGTGTACAACATTCTGAGTTTCAATCTGAAATTAGGTGCCTTGTGCAGAAACAATCAATTCCAAATTAGTAGTAAGGTTTCATTTTTAAACGTATTCTTGATGGAGAAGAACTTAATGAGTTGGTAGGAAACTGAGTTTCTCTAATCTCTCAAAAGTTCAGAAACATCAACTCCTTTTACGAAAAGGACATCATTTCACTGAATTACTCATAGATTATTATCACAAAAAATCTCTTCATTCGGGCGTTCAAGCAAAACGTTCTTTTATTAGACAATTATACCGGATACCTTCCGGACAAGACAAAGTTAGACGTGTTATACATAAATGCATGACTTGCCTTCTGACAAGAAGCCGAATAATGGAAGACTTACCTAGAGATAGAGTAGTAACAACTAGACCATTCGAAAAATAGGACTAGACTTTGCAGGGACAGTTATCACCAAGTCTAACTTAAAAAGATCTGGGGTTACTTTAAAGTCATATACCTCGATATTTATTTGCTTTAGTACAAAGACAATTCATTTAGAAATAATATCAGATTTGTCTACTCAAGCACCTCTAACACGTCTTAAAAGGTCTATAGTTTGGAGTGATAACGCTACAAACTTCAAGGGAGTGAAAAACGTTCTTGATAACCTTTTTAGAATTTGAAGATCGGATCCTATTCAACTCATTAGCTCCGAAGAGGGCATAACATGGAATTTCATTTCTCTTCTTTCCCACATTTTGGCGGATTATGGGATATAAAATCTATGAAGAGAATTTTGATAAAGGTCATGAAAACAACAATTTTAAACTTCAAAGAGCTTTATACATTAATTACACAAATAGAAGCTTGTTTGAACTCTCGACCTCTGTCACCTATTTTGGGCTGATCCAACGGATCTTCAGCCTGCCTTTTACTCCAAATCGTTTTATAATAGGAGCTTCACTTTTGTCGATACCAGAAAGAAATGATTCTGTAGATTATTTGTACTTGTCTTCTAGGTGAACCTAGAGCTAATTTCTGAAACCGTTGAAGTGTGGAATATCTCAATCATTTGCAGACCTGTTCAAAATGGAATCAACCGAAATCCAACCTCAAAGCAAGACAGCTAGTTTTACTGAAGAGTAAAAACAAGACACCTATGAAGTGGACACTAGTTAGCATTGAGGAGGTCTTTCTTCGTCCGGATGGACTGGTATGAGTCGTGGACGTGAGAACATCAAATGGAATCTTTAGTCCAGCCATCTCTAAAATCAGTCGACTCCTATTCCCAAATGATGTTAGACGACCGTCTAACGGAGGCCGGTATCTTCTGGTTTGAATAGAAATTTTTCTCTGCCTCTGAATGACAACAGTCTGAACTTGAGAACCTGATTTTCAATTGTTTTGACGCAGTTTTGAATGCTGCCGATGAGATGTTAGATTAGATTATAGAATTTGTGATATTCAGTTAAATTCGCTAGATTGGGTACTTTGAATATAGAATTTTCACTGAACCACTACTTGTAGAATTTTAGGTGCTGCTTCTCTTACATAGAATTATTGTAGAATTTCAGAGATACGCAATCTCAGAGATACGCTATTTAATATCAATGGGAACAATACATTCAATTTTGGTTAAAACTCATAAACTAGAAGTGGTACCTTCCTTGAAGTTCTGAACAGACTTTCATAAAAACACATATTATGAAATAAATCCCAAACTTCTCAAGTTTGGCATTTAAAATAGGTATACTCACAACTTGAAATTTTTGATGTCGTTTTCAGTTTGCTTTGAAGAATCTGTTAACTAAATTAGATTAATTCGAGTGACGTGCATCAAAGATGTGTATAATTTAATAGGCCGTATAAAGAAGTCATGAGGTGTCCACATCAGATTTTTTAAGAATAAAAAGGTTTTGACTAAATGAGGAAGTTTGTACTTCCTTCGAACAACAAAAACTGAATTTTATGTAATTAGCTTTATTTAATTAAAATACTTATTAAATCACTTATTAATTAAATAACTCATTAAATACTCATTAATTAATACGCATTAAAAATACTTACCTTGTGGAGGTACTGCGGTATGAGATTAGAAAGAGCTTTGGCTGTGGCGGGTGCTTTTTCTGAAGGTTTGATGATAGCACAATTGCCTGCTGCAATAGCACCCAACAGAGGTATTGACACTAACAGAAAAGGATAATTCCAAGCTCCAATGATGAGCACTACTCCATAAGGTTGGGGGAAAATGTACGTTTTATCTAAGACCAGAATAATATTGGTTTCCGTCTAGAAAAGAAACATAATTATTTATTTTTCAGAACAGATATATAAATGAAATAAAAAGTATTAAAAATTCGGAAATATCGGATTATTTATTTATTTTTGCAATTCTTTTGTACCAGAAATTCGAACAAATTTCTATTACGCCATAACAGAAAACTTTATCACAAATATTATTTGAAACATTTTTGCTTAAATTATTGCAGAAAGCATCGTAAAATAAAATAAATAAAGGCATTTTTCTTTAAAATGTTCACAGCACCAAGAACAAAACTACCTGTAGGGCAGATTAAAAAAGATGTTTCCAGTAATTAATTTAAAAATTTCTACAAATTCACAGACATGTGTAAAATAGCTTTGTTTCATTTTCTTTAATTTGCTCTTATTGCTTTATCTCTTTTGTATATGATTCTGACTACTTTTATTTTTATCACCGCATACTTCTGTTGCGTTTCCTACGTTGCTTTAATTCTTAATGGTTTTTTGCTTAGAAGTGCTCTTTAGTTAAATGAAAATATTAATTGTTTAAAATGTTTGTTTCTTATTTTTTTCAAAATGTCATTAATTTAATTAGCTTGTTTCGCATTTGCTAGAAATATTAAAAATTAAATTATACTTTTTATACTAATAATATTCTTAACATGCTCTTCTCGGCAAAATATCAAATAATCATACTATAATTACTTTTACTACCATAAGATTACGAAAATTTCTACAATAAAGAAATATTATACAGTGCGGCTTTCTATACACAAGAGTTAAAGGCAGAAAACTGTAAAAGAGGACTGAAAACATACTGTATTAGTTTTATTTTGGAGAATGAAAAGCAGAATTATTTGGGGCTGGTTCAGAGAGCTTAAAAAAGGAGAAACTGAGAAATTTTATGAACCAATTATGAAATGAAACATTGAAATGAAGAGATATTTGATGTAATTTTATGCTTACTTCTATTGTGTTAAATTTGTTGTTGCACACGATTTTATTCTACGTTTCCCAATCAGTCCCACAGTTTAATGTTAATTAGAACATAGCAAATGCACTCAAATTTCCATTTATTTTAGGTTTAAATCAATATGCATTATATTTATTTCCTATTTAATGCACCCACATTTTTAAACCACATTTTTAAAGTAAAATTTTAAAGTCATATTTATATTTTTTTGAAAAATTCTTATTATTCTTCATATTTAAAAAATCTTAGGTTAATTTTCAAAATTTACAACAAAAAGGTCTTTCATGTGTTTTATACTCTTCAATAAAAACGACAGTCGTAGGTTATATAGTAAAATCAGAATGCGCTGAAAAAATACTTACGGGTTCCGGCTGTGCCCATTTATGTATTTTGTAGAGGACGCCTTTAATTTGATTTTTTGTAGTTTCTACTTCAGCTAATAGCGCTTCGGTTAGAGGCTGTTTAGAAAAATACATTAAAATAACTAAAATTAGTATTCTAAACTTACATAATTGAAATTTACTCAAGAAGTTTAGTATATTGAGAATTAAGGGCAACTAAAATTTTAGATAAAGCGTTTTAAACCTCTTTAATTCCCTTGTTTAATTTAGAATTAACAAGAAATTTCTAATTAGAAAACTCTTATTTGAATTTATGTGAAAAAAAATCTTAATTGAAACTAATATTGTATGAACATCTATTTGCATTAAAATTGATTAATAGAATTCAGTGTATTCAAGAAAATTTTAACTGGACTTAATATCAATGAAATTATTGGTATTTAAATATTAAAAATTTATTATTTTATTTGCTAGAATTATACTATTTACTACTGAGCACTTAGGTAGTTTACCATTATCAAGCAGATAAGATTTCGTCTTCTAGAAGTAGAATTTTACCATTCAAAATACAGAGATTCGGTATTCATTAAAAGCCTAATTAATTTCCATGAAAACACTTCTATGAATTATATTTTTCTTTAATTTCTTCAAACTTTCGGATTTCGTAAAATTATAAGAGTAATGCCTTGTAACTGGTATATTAGTTAACGAATTAGAATGTTTTATTTCTCTACTTTTTTCTAAAATAGGAGGATTGCATGTAAGCTACTTTCTTTAAAAGTCTCAAAACAGTAGTGATAGATACCACTAATGATCACTGGGGATAGATTGATACCACTAGTGATCACTGGTGATAGATTGATAGTGATATTTCACTAGTGATAGATTAATCAAACGTCATATTATTTTTTCGATTATTTATTCGAATTTTTGCGCAGTTAACACAAAAATTATTTGAAGATAAACCAACCACTTTAAATATAGGTTAAAGTAAAAGTATAAAATTTCAGCTGTAACACAATCATACAAAAATAAGGTATCAATAAATGTACTTTCTGATTTCAAAATTTTATTGTTCACCCAATATTTTCATCGTGATTAAAAAAAAGTATGAAAAAGAAAGAAAAATTCAAAAACTTCTTGTGTGATAATCAATTAAGTTCTTAATATATATTACGACGATATACAAATTTCGTCAGATGGAACGTTGCTTCATACTGAAAACTCAGTTGTCCATAAAGGTCTCCTCATCGTCTAACTTGCCGAGGAATCAGCAACACAAATCATAACGCTTCTCACTATCTATAAATTTATAGTTTTCTCAGTTCCAGCGTCCGATAGTTTATTTAGTAGTTCAGATTTAGTGTCAAGCGAATTCAGTTGCTTATCCAAGATAGCCGAAACCGAAAGATTTTTCGAAGAATTTTCCAGATAATCGATTTTACTGCCGCACACTGTAGAGTTTTATTCAAGTACTAGATTGAAGTTAATTTTGTAAAACTATTTAGATTTCTTTTTTAGTATGGTTTATACATCAAAGCAGCTACCTTAATTACCTGAGACTAATTAATCTGTTGAAAATGTAAAAAAAATGTTTATAGAACATAACCTGTATTTTCTAATTAAGAGAAAAATAAATAATACAAAAAAAATGCACATACAAAAAATGTGCAAACACGTTCGCGCACAGAATTGTAATCTTGTTTTTAATATTTACTTGAACCATTTATTTCTTTCATCTTACATTTCATATAAAAGAACAACCAAAAGATCATTAATACTGATGCGAAGATTAATTTAGCTAACAGTGAAAGAGTCTGATATTCAATTATGCTTTTACGTACATGCGTTTTTAAGCCACGCGGTTTTAGTGTAAAGGGCCTTGAAAGGGATTTACATGATATTTTCCAATTAATCAAGATTAAAGAACTGTTCCCTCACGAAAAAAAGATTTTAACATTTTTATATTTATTCTCCCTTGTGATTAAAATAATAGCATTTGTTGCGTTCCGTTGTTTAATAATAGTGGACTGTATGAAAATTTGGCCTCGTTCGAACTCCAGTAATTCCCAGCACCAATTGAAGTGCCAAACGCGTGCTTTAAAAACCCTAGGAAATTTGCGCCTGCGCCGCTCCTCATCTCAACAACAGAAATACAATTTGCATAGTAACAAACAACATTAATAGATTTTTAAAAAAATGAAAAAAAGGAAAGCGGATTCAAAATTACATGCAAACATATGGAAAAAAGAATCTCTCTCTCTTTTTTTTAAACTAAAGCTAACAGTTTTGTTTTTCTTGAAAGGTATTATCACAAATAGCCAAAATTTAAACCAAATTATGATTTTCAGTAATTCAGTTGTTTAACAAAACATACAAACTGCGTATTTAATTGTTTCTCCTTCACCCTCCCCGAAAAAATACGGTGTTTTATTCCGGAATATTCGCTCTTAAGCTAATATTCGCTCACCTTGTCTCGTCTCAACACATTTGCTCCACTTTTAAGCTTGCAGACTGTATGTCCCTTATTTCAAACCGAAATTTTACAAAGATTAAACATGATGAATTGAATTTGAAAAATATCTGAAGAAATGATGAGCTGAATATATAACAGACTACCCGATAAACAGAAATGGCGAGATTTATTATGTGCTTTAAAACACTTTTGTATTACAAGATCCTTAAGCACAAAAGTTGATGTATCTGAAATATATTATTACAAGACTTCTCATAATGTGTCAATTTATGACGGCTTTTTTTATAACCAAAATACTATTTCAGTTTTTCTCTTTATTTTTATGCGAAAACATCTGAGGACTATGTGTTGTGTTTCTAATCATCTTGATCTCAATATATAGCCAGATCAAGTCCACGATTTTTATTGGGCCAAGAAGCAAGATTTGCGACTGTCGTTGGTTTAGACCTGGAGGCCGTAACAGGCAACATTACGAATCTAAGGAATACAGAAATCCTTATTACTTATGTTTATAAACAACAACGAAATTACTTCATGGAAGCGACTATTCAAATGGCAGATATTTCATTAACAAAGTTTGTTGCAGTAATATTATAAAATTTTAAAGTATGTTGGCTATCTCCGGTGCATAAACAATTTACTGTTATAATTGCAAAGATATCAGATATTAACCGAGAGGCTGGAAACGCTGCATTGATTTTCGCTGCGACTCTCATTTTATTTATAGGCTGTCATAAAGATTTAAGCAGATTTTTTTTATACAGAGAGAGCAGATGCATAAGGATCGAAGATAAAAATAACCCGTGTTGATAAAACAAATTCATTCAGGAATACAACTTCTTTTATTACCTGGAAGGAAATTAATACTATAATCATCTGCAATCCACAGAAAAAATTTTACGATATTTCTAATTGATTGCTGGTTATATCCTCGCTATACTGTATGCTTCAGGCTATTTTTCAAAAATATACCGTTCTGTAACTAAAAGAGGTTTTGGACTTACCTTTCTCAAATCTTTTCGAATAGCATCCACTAATTCGTCACCGTGTTCTTCTAATAGCCTGTAAAACGCTTTCAGTTGGTTTATCCGAAAATCGAGAGGTATCGTCAGTTGTTTATTAAAGGAATTTCTTGCCGTTTTTACAACCTATAAAAGCAATATTATCGAAGAGACATTTCAAAATGCGTATTCATTGTTTATTGTATTTAAGGAACAACAAGGAACAAAAGAGAACATTTAAAAATTACCATCCAGTTGTAACAAGTGTGTTTTTAATTATACTATTTTTAATACAAAATGCCGGAAAGTTAATTTTTGTCAATTAGGTTAAGTAATAAAAAAGTTAAAATTGTCATCAAAAGTTGATGGTTATAAATAAGTCCAAAAGCACGAATTTTCGCAGTTTATTTATAAATCTTTAATTCGGAAGTTAATATCCCTGCATTCCAGAATGTTCGGATTTGAGATTTTTGAGACAGATATAACTCATGAACGTTGTCAAAGCATATAGAGCCGATATTTTCCTACCAGTTATTATAGTTAGATCTGTTCTCAAAAAGCTAACGTAATACATGCATTAAAATAAAGGCTATTGTGCAGACGGGGGTATATTTTATAATTTGGACCATTTGAACATTGTTCCTTTTTTTCTACCGAGATATTCATATAATCTTCAGGAACTGTTTAGCCCTATAGAGTATTTTTCACATGATCATTGAGCGTAGAAGCAAAAGTATCTCGCTAAAATCTTTAACGGAAATTATTCTATGAAAATCACTTAGAGCACACATATTACTTTTTTAAAAACGTTTTCAATCATTTAGAACTTCAAGAACATTGAGTTCTGATAATAAAAATTCCAATTTTTGCTTTTTGCTATCCCTGTTCATGATCAAAAGCATTATAAAATACATCTTTTAATCTGCAAAAAGCAGACAGAATTAGATCAGTTTACATTAAATTTAAATGTATGATTAATGTAAGTTTATTCTTCGTAAAAATGCTATTTATATTTTGTAGAAGTGCTGTTTACTTCTTTGTTCAAATGCAGTTAAATTTGCTGCTCTTTTTCTTATGTTCATCTCTATCCCGAAAAATTACTAAATATTTTGTTCATTTTTGTTAAAACATCCAGACGCCGTTAACCGAAATCGAAATTTCATAATGACCTTTTATGTTTTTGATTAAACTGTCCAAGAGTACTAATGACAGCAAAACGTATTCGTGCTGCACTGAATTCGGAAGTTCTGTCTATAGTGACACTAATAAATATCTATCGTAATGCAAATAAATGTTCTAGTGTACCATATACATGTTCAAACAGATTTAAATCCATTGAATGTAAACCTGAGCCACTACATTTGGTTGATTCTTTCGCCTTCAAGATACTCTGACGTCAAGGTCTGAGTGTGCAGTAGAGAACAGAATTATTGTCATTTGAATGAGGTTGTGATCTACATTCCTAAAAAAGCTTCACATAAACATTAAGACGTTAATTTTTGATAAAGATAGTTTCATCGGGAAAGCTGTTTAGAGAGGTCATTTAAAATGGGCTCCTCCTAAATTATGACTCCATAACCTTCGCATCGATACTTCTCTATGGCGTTGTCAGGATTATATATTATTTGCCTCTTTCCAGATTTTAATTTGTACAGGGTTGCTTTCCGAAGAAAATATAGGCTCATAAGTAAACATAAGTAGGCTTTACTCCAGGAAGGAGTTCTCAACCAGGGTAGTATTCTTCTTTGAAAGGAATCTCATAGCTTTAGGGCAGAATGCGACTATTAAATTTATTTTATTTAGCTATTAAATATTCATTATATTCGAGATCTTATATGTATAATAAATTTCCTTACATTCTGTGAAAAGCTTTATATCCGATTAATGGTCTGAGAAGCAGTGTTGTGCTATATTTTCGTCCTTGGTCTGGGCAATGAGATACATTCACTTGTGTGTCTATAGTATTGCCATACTCTAAAAAGGACACTTTTCGTTATTTAAATCTCTGCATGCTTTTTTTTGTTTCAGTCTAGCTTCTAGCCTCTCAAAAACAAGTTATTTTAGATAGTTAAATATTTTATCCACGGTACATTTCATCATCCATACTTGATATGGGTGGCACATGCTGTATTAACGTGTCAGATAGTAATGCTGCAACAATATGCATATTACTATATAGCATCGAACCCTTTTAAATTATTCAGTGACACTAACTGACATTATGCTACCCATATGCATAATTTTGTTTGATTTCGTACAGTATCACCAATATTACACTCATTTCTGTGAAAGTTCCTTTAATTTTTTCCAATAATGTGTTAATCGCAACACTTTCTGGGTTATTTTTGGTTTAATGAGATAATATCTTGCATAAATGAGGTAAAAAATATGAAATTACTGTGATACTGAAGCAATACAAGGTCGCCTTTATCGCTATAAGGTTACTGATCCGGTTATCGTATAATTGGCCCGGAGAAAATTGCATCCTGAAGAAAGGTAGCTATTTGTAAATGTATAATGTGCTTGTGACATACGGACACTTAAAACACCATCCATTAGAAAGTCCCGCAAAGAGATCTGGGAGAAAAGGAAACTCTTGAATCCGTTCCTGAGCCTATTCTTCCTAAAATCTAGAAAGCTGGGTAAGCTCGTACATTACCTATAAAGTACTGTTCATAATGATGCACACAGGTTGAATGCACACAGACTGAATGCACAATAGGTTAATGAAATTTATTTTGTCAAAAGAAACACTCTAAAATCCTGGAACTTTCCACAGAAATACTCATGCAAGTGTTTACAGTATCACAGAGTACAGTCTGTAGTTACACTTCAGACTACTAAGAACGTTAAATGCAGCGCAATGCAAAGCACATCTAAGGAGCGAAGCTAACCCAGAGGTATCTCAGAACTCCGAACTCACGTTGAGCTAACTACTCATAGCAACAGTTGAACTGATGCTCTTTCCGGTCTTAAATAGTTTTTACTCGGCCGCCAAATTATTTCTAGTACTTTCTGCTTCACGAAATTACTGGAAGGCATATGAAGGCTGAATATGGTTACAGTTACACAGAGCATCAATCACAGTTATTCAGTTACAATATCCATTACATTTATACAGGGATCGGACCAAATTTGACTACAAAATTAGTCATCGAAACCGTTAACTCAATGTTAAATACACTTGCCTCTGTATTCTTATTTTTCTGGCAGAACATCGTCTCTCTCGGCTTTTCATGTTACAGAAAAATACAACAATTTCACTGAAATTATCAGTCTGTACAAAATTCGTAAAGCACTCATGATTGTAGCCAACAGGCGCTATCACTTCCTCTTAACCACGATGAATTGGTGGAGCTGCTTCAGATTGTGTTCTGATCAGTAAGGATTATTAATTAGCGATTTAGAAACTGAAATGGAATTTTATTTTTAAACGAAAAGGTAAATTTTATTACCATAATGGATTCTTACCGCCATTTAAATAAAAGCTCGAGCAAAGTATAAAACCAAGCAATAAAAATGACAGCAATAAAAAAGGGACAGAAAGGTTCGTGTGAACATCAAAAATTATTTTTCCTTCTTAAGCAACAGCAGAATATTTCTGAGGAAATTTCATTCTGCTATTTCTGTTCTAAACCACTTCTGAAAGTACGAATCTTGTATAATTTAATTCATAAGACAGCAAGACGACTTTATTTACTGTTACGCATAGTATTCCTAAGATTTTGGAACTGCATAGAAAAATACCATATTAGTTTGAATTTAATCCACAGTTAGATTTTAAAATGGGAAAAAGAAAAAAGAGCCGCCCTCAAATTTAAGCTCAATAGGATTTTAAAATGGCAAAACTGCCAAAGAACATAATAAATATGGAAAATAAGAAACATTTTTATGTACTTAAATAGGTTCCAATATAAATATAATAACCTATCTAATTTATTTAGAAGATTTACATGTGCAAGATTTAAAAATATTCTTTTAGAATTCAATCCTATTTTTATGCACCCCATTTTTAATGTTTAAAAATTTGAATAATGAGTGAAAATTCGAAAAAGGAGGCTTAAATTCGAAGTGATACAGTTATTATTTAAACTTCTTCAACCATACAAGGAACGCTTCTCGTCATTAGGAACCACGAATTGAGATCAAAGTTGTTAAATAACCATATTCCCAATGTAATCATTTTTGGTAATGATTTCAAATATTCTGTTGTAAGGATACCCTTCAAGAGAGTAGCTAAAAGTTTATTTGGTTTTATAACTTTCACAAAGAAAAGAAAAAATATAGTTAGATATCTTCTTATAATATGTACTTAAATGGTAATTTAGTTGCTAACATTCCTCCTTGACCGGAAATAGTCCATTATTGAAAAGCAAAACCAGTTTGCAGAAACTACTTAAATTGGCTTTAGATGCAACTCTTGAACTCAGGAACATTTCAGGAGAAAATGTATGTCAGAAGAAAGTAGAACAATTGCAAGCTGCACTGTTACTTTGTTTTCACGTGTTTAAACACGTGCAATCGATCTCTACAGACGGTATTACCTCAGTTTAGATTCTTTTAAACTGGTTTCAATCAGTTTGTTTCACGCTAAACATGCCAAGAGTTCAAATGGAAACCAGGGTTCACTGAAACGAAACTAGTGATATATAAGGAAAGTCGTAAATTTCGCCTTCTGATGCAAGATCATTTGCTTCTGTGGAAAAAGGCAACGGTCAGCATAGCCTTTTTAAAAATGCGGATTAATAAACCGCATTATTAAAAGCGAGATT
The DNA here is from genome assembly GCA_000611955.2 of Stegodyphus mimosarum. Lineage (NCBI taxonomy): Eukaryota > Metazoa > Arthropoda > Arachnida > Araneae > Eresidae > Stegodyphus > Stegodyphus mimosarum. The sequence continues at coordinate 293,912 of KK118281.1, read as the reverse complement.
AATAATTCAAAGTTTAATAACAAGAATTTTGTAATGGAAGAAAACTAATAGCAAATTTATTATGGTCGGCTCGAGCAAAAAAGGATCACTTCTATTTTCGATACCATATTTTAGATAACTTTTTTTAATAATTAATTTATAAAATCCTTAATAATGTTACGAATTTCACATTTATTTGACTATTTATTTAGAATTGTAAGTAGATTTGCTTCATGTTGCCTTAGCAACGCAGACGATTTTTGAAGAGTCAAAAAAAGCTACGTCAAAAAAAA
>KK118281.1:276275-287284 GCA_000611955.2 Stegodyphus mimosarum | reverse complement strand
ATTAAAAAAAAAAAAAAAAAAAAAGAATACTTTTCCACTGCAGTTTTAAAATACTGTAGACTTAGAATTTCTGAGATACTATTTCTCGGTTCTTCTATTTATCCATTCAGAAATAATGCTTTTACAATTCCAGATATTGTTGACAAAATGTGTTAAAATAAAATGCAGTAATTTATTGTTACTATTTATAACAGTAGCAGATACATATCACCAGTCATAAGATTAACGATTTGAATTCGGTTTATTCACATCTTCTATTTCCGTTATATAACAAGAAATTTTCAGAATCTAAATGCGTATTTTTAATATTTCAAATGCGAAAATTTTCGCTTTTATCAAATGTTCCTCCCCCGTATGAAATTCTAACAAAAATACTCGATGAGGAAAAAAGAGAATCATTTAGTTTAAATCTAAATCTTTCATATAATGCTTAACGAGGCAAAATTATTTACTCATTAAACTTAAATAAATAGAAACAAATTGCTTAAAAGGATTTTGTTATTTGTTATTTGTCCGATAAGAAAACAAGCAAGAATATTAGAAACTTACCTCCGAATAGTTTGCCATTTTACTTTTCGATTTGCGGGATGTTTCTTCTCTCTGTGAGAAGGAAAAATATGCTTATTTAAGACAGGAAACTTTTTATAAAGTAACATTTATCGATCCAAAACGTTGAAATGAAAAGATTGCAAACAATTCAAAAGGAAGAGGAAAATTCACCAAGCATGCGTTATCTAGAAACATCCTTATTATATTAAACATTATTTATCCTATTGCTAAAACAATTGAGATAAAATTTCAAATTTCTTCACTTTTTTTAAAATTAAATCTAATATTTATTTATATTAACCTATTCTAAAAAACTTTTATGTTTCAGTCTGATTACATAGAAATATCCTCCTATTAGACATACTTATTTGCAAAACGATCAGTAAATAATAGTAATATAGCAAAAGTACCATCCCAATTTATTCATTAATTTATTTCAAAAATTATTTTTACTTTTCGAATTCAGAAAATTCTAGGAAAAATAATTTCCTGAAACGATAATCATTCCTTAACTTACTCATATAAGATTCCGAAACTTCATAAATCAGTTGATTGCTGTTGATAAGCTTTTAGCTGTAATAATGGCCTAAAAAATCAATTTATCAGAACCTGAAATTATCCAATACGGTCCAAAGCTAAAGGTTTTACTGTACTGATGGATGACAGTGCATGAGAACAAGTAAATCAGAGAAATGCTACATTACACTGGGAATTTTATATAGGTTGTCCAACATTTACTGTCATTCAATATAAAATATTTCGACTCTGAAATAATGCAACATCTGTTACAAACTAACTCTTATAAATATTGAACCTTGATCCTTTTCCCAGATAGCAAGATATTACAGATAAGTATACAGTACCTAAGAGAAGAGAGCTGACAGAAAAACAATAGGATGATTCTACTTCGCATGGAAGAATACATAGTGAAAAAAAGAAACCAAATTTTCAGCCCAAATTTCTTATGTCACTAAAAAGCATCATGCCTGCTAAACCTTCTGTCGTAAACATCATCGTTAGTTTACGCGAAAATAATGAGCGGTTTATTAAAAATTAGACGAGATGAAAGGTCTTTTAGAATATAGTATTTTAATACTCCTCAGCTCAGTGCAATAGGTTCATTTACAATTCGCAACATCCGCAAAATAAATGTTGCAATGAGATACATTCCGCAAGAGAAGAAGAGGGGAAAAGTGGTCACGTGGTTTAAGAACAACAATCTCCGCACGTCCGCAGTCTACGATGGAGTCTATAGCCGATGTACCGCTAGAATTAATTGATTTTTCTAATTTTGAAATTTACAGCTATTGTGAAAAATTAAAAAGTACTCTTGGAAGTTATTTCTCTTTTCTTGATGTTAATAAAAAAGGTCTTCTCTTATTCAAGGAAAAACACGTTAATAACATTTGTTTTAAAGTAATGCCAGATAGTAAGGTACTTCTAGCAAGCTGTGTTAAGGCAGAAATGAAGAAAAGAATTAATTATGAAACGTCTGTGGAAATTTCTGCAGAAAATGAGGTAAGTTTCATAAATTTTCTTTTATGCACAATACAAATATTCCTCTTCTACTTTATTAGGAATATTAAGTGTATATCAATAGATGAAAAATATTCCCGAGACCTTGAATAATGTTTTCCAAACTGTACAATGTAAATATTTGTTAATAGTTCATGAATACTTGTTCTAAATTATTGAAACAGTTGAATTCATGCAAGATCTGCTTATTTGCAAAACCATTAACACCAAGCCAATTTTCTCTTATTAATTACAGTGCCATAGAACATGCTATATCACTAAATTTTTATTAATTTCATCACGTTGTGTTTTAATAATGCGGGTGTTATAATCAAGTTTTGATCAATAAACATAAATGTAGTATATTTTATCGCATTCTACTATAAAATAAAGAAATATCTATGACCAAAAAAATATTTATTTCACAGCTAAAATTACAGCGAACTCAGTTGTGCAAATCCATACAATTTTCTTTTTGACATTTATACTCTAATATAAAAAATACATGTTAATCTGATGCTTATGCCATCTGTAGATTAAGAGTCAAACAATTAAATTTCAAGGGGTACAAAATTATTAATTTTGAACTGTGTTCTGTGTGTAATATTAATATCACTACCGTCACATACTTTTAGGGCAACTGTATTTATAATGTTCCAGACATTTGAGTCTACCATTTTGAAAACCATCTTGTTGTGCTTGTCAGGCTGATAAAATTGTGACTTAAAATTATAATAGTAATTATATTTTTCTTTTCAGTGTAGAACAACAACATACATGAACATTATTTTATGCATTTCCTTCTGCAGTGTACAGAATTGTTATTGCAAATGAGTCATGAGATTTCAAAAAAATACTGGAAATAATTTTAAGAATAAAGTTAATTAATACTATATGAAATCAAATAGAAAGCTTTCAAATTTTACTGATAAAACTATAAATGTTCAATGTGTGTTCTGATTTTATGATGTACATAGAAATGAGTATCCCAATCCTCTCAACATGTATTGTAACTTTTTCTTTAGAGATTCTTGGCCATCTAAAGTTGTTGCCAATATAGGCAAGTATTATTCTTAAACTGTCAATACTATCTCATATTCTGGTGACTTGTTGGAATATACTGTTGCCGAATATCCGAATTTTCAACATATCTACCACAGCACAAGCTTGTTTGTTTACATTAGCAGTTCTTACATCACGTGACCTCTGATGGCATCGGAATGTATCTCATTGAATTCAGCCATCTATCTTTAGAATAACAATCTCTCTTGCGTTGCCATCCCGTATCAAAATTTCCAACACCTTCAACAAATGTCAGTCTGTTGTCCCAGTTCCGTCTGAAAACTATTTTAAGTCTCATGCCTCATCAGAATAGACTGGGACTAATTTGATTATACTGTCTTTCAACAGTAGGCAGATGCAGAGTACATTTTTCTGAGTCACAAAAATACGCATTGCAATAAGAACAGTTTTAAAATTCATAATCTGTTGTTTTTTCAAAGAGCATTATGTCTTTTTAACCTTCAACAAGTGTCGATACGATTGCGGACAGTCAACCAGCTGTACAGCTATTACCGACAAGGAATTTAGCCGAGAAGTCCAATTATTCAACACAGAATAATCAACAGACAGCATGTTTAACCTACAATTCATTTAGACATGTTTAACCTACAATTCATTTAGACACGTTTAACTGATACACTAAACGACCTAATAAGTGATAGTATATATGTGTAATGTTTTTGTCCTAAATATATGCGCTGTCTACTAAACGTGTTGTCCCCTAAACATATTGTTGATAAATATACTGTTGGCTGAATGTCTTGTCCGTTAAACATGCTGTCTGCTAAAGACACATATCAGATAAACGGACATGTCAGCTAAATGTCACGGACCCGTGTCGATATTCAAGATTTCTCTACCAGTTATTATCAAGCTTTATCAAAAAACAGGAAAATTAACGACTTTATTACTATAGCACTCATCATCCAGCAAATAATTTACGTTCAATTTTTCAACTATGTTTAGATTAAATGTGCTTTCAGTTGTATACACTAATGCTAAATACGCGTACAAGCATAATGTTTTTCTCTTTTAATGCAATGTTCGGTAACTTACACGAAGCACTCTTAGATTGGCTTTCTATTAAATGATTATGCCTAGCTAAGAGATAGTAGTAAGGTACTATTTGAGAAGATACGTCTTTCTCGTTGGACAGTAACCCGAAAAATCAACGAAATGGCCAGTGACGTAAAATTAAACATTAAACACTTCGCATTGAAAGAAGTGAAGAATCTTCCATTGCTCTTGATGAGAGCACAGACACCACTGACAGCGCTCAGTTGGCTACATTTATCTGCGAAGTTGACGCCAACTTCCATTTTATGAAGAATTGCTCGCTCTCCAACTAATGAAGGATAAAAGAAGAGGTAAAGACTTATTCCCGTCGTTAACCATCGTGAGTTTCAAGAATTTTTTACTAATGTTCATTCCGAGCATGAAGATTTTACATTTTACCGAGAAGTGCGTTCTTTGGCTAATTAAGGGAAAAGATACTAAACCGTTTTTTATGCCCTGAAAGATGAGGTACCTCTTTTCGTGGATATGACAGGAAAACCTATTCGGAGATAGAAAGCAAACTGTGACTTTCTGGGTCCTGAGGAATTTTTGCCGATCTTGCATTTGTGAGCTAATACCAGACTTGCATTTCTTATCGACATTTTAAGATACCTTAATGAAATCAATACTAAGTTACAAACTCAGAATCAACTGATTCATGATTTTTGTGGACATATCAAATCATTTCAAAATAAGCTTCGACTCTGGGAAAGGCAATTAAGGGAAAGCAATATTTACTACTTTCCGACACTTGTCAACCACAAAGATGATTTTGATTGCCAATCGTTTGCGGATGTGTTGAAATATTTAAGATGAGTTGAAATTTTTAAGTCACGAATTTAGTACTAGGTTCAGTGATTTTAAAAAACAAGAAATACACTTTCGAGTTCTCTCTTCGCCATTTGATGTTGACGTCGAACTGGCACCACTTCCTTTGTAAATGAAGTAAACTGAACTACAACAGAATCTTGGTCTGAAGACAAAAAATCAAGGCTATTACTCTAACTTACTTTTGTGAAATTTATTTCCGACATTACACGTTTTACGTTGTCAAAGCTCACCGCTTTTGTCCAGAAAACAGTGAAGCTATCTAGAGGTACCTATAAACGCAAGCAAATTTTTTCAAGGACGAAGTTCGTGAAATCCAACATAAAATTGCGAATTACCTGATACACACCTGGGAAACACTTTGCTAGTTTCAACGTCTGCAGTGTTCCCGAATATTGCTAATTTTGTATCAACCATGAAGTCACGATCTTCGCATTAAAATTGTTTTTTTTTCTTTTCTTTTCACTTATATTATTTAAGAATATAACCTTAGATTGCATTTTGCATTTTCAAAGACTTTATGATGGGAGTTTATATGAAGTAACAGAGAGATTAAACTATTTAAGATGTGTTCGCTTTTCATATTTTCAGATAACTTTTAAGCTACTCCTGTCCAACTAATATTTCTAATTTCCAATCCAGCCAACAGTCTTGCCAAAGCTGCACACGCCTACTCTTAAGAGATGGACGAAAACAGTAGAAAGGTCAGTAGTCGCTACTATAAACCTCTCTCCTAACTTCAAAATGTCTGTTTAATATTCACGTCAATTAATTTGCATCCTGTTGAGAGCCGCTGAAAGTAAAAGAGGCAATAAAGATTAAGGTAGTGGATTAGTAAAATATATATATATAAACGTGTGCACTCCCTCACTTACGAACTAAAAACACTAGGATTGAAAACTTTATATGAATACAACATTTTTTTCCCTAACGCTTTCATGACTTTGATGGAAGAGGTTTCATCAACAAATATATTAACAAATTCTGTTTAGGAGAGGACATGATTCTTTTCATTAACAAAGGTAAGAGATACGTGAGAAAACCCGAACTTTAGCTATTATTTCTCTGCAGGTGTGTAATGGGTTGTTTTCATTCCTTGTGAATGCTTCTGTGACAACAAGTAAATAATCTTTAAACACAAAAAATTTTAGCTCTGGAATTTCTAAACTTCCCTTAATAACTACAAAACGTTGCAACCTGAAAGATTCAGATTAAAATCGAAGAGCACAAATAGTTTGCCATTAAGTTTACCAAAAGTTTTAAAAATTAAAAATACATTGAAGAAAGCATAAAATGAAAACGAATTCGCAATCTTATTTTCATACATATATATTACATTAATGAATGAAACAATTTTAAGTTAAGCCGTTACGATAGGCCTATTGGTCTCTCAGAAAGTATTAAGCAAAATATTGTAACATAAAATCTTGTCTCTCTTATTAAATAATGCATAATTTGTATATATGTATACATGTATGTTCTTCACATTATGCAGAAACGGCAACTCCTAAAGCCTTTTTGAATGTGCATAATCCTCCACCCGAACATGTGAACCTCGAAGCCAGAATTCAAAATTTCGAGCTCTTTTTTTTTTTTTTTTACTTTATTTCACTTTTCGAGCGAATTTAACGAGCTTAACAAATTTAGCGACTTAAAAGCAGTGTGTTACCATTCTGTAAAGCGTAAAAGATTTAAGTTTCCAATTGAATAAAAAAACTCAGCAATTTAAAAGAAATGCGTGGCCACTCGGCAAAGAATAAGATCTTTGTCTTTCAGGTTTAATAGTTAAAAAAAAAGCGATTTAAAAAAGGCATGTTGCCTTTGCCCGATATAAGATGTTCTATGCCTTTCAGCGAAGCGCAAAAGATTTATTTTGCTTTCTAATTTAGTCTGTCTGTTACTGATTAAAAAATGCAATAAACGCTGTTCTTTATTATTATTAAAGACAGATCTTGCCTTGTAAATTATACACTTTATTATTTAAGTAACTAGCTGGACCTATGAAATTACACTAGTTGGACTCAATAAAAACTTTACGTAATTCTTCCTTTTTACATTAATTATTATAGGCGGCTAGTTAGGCCAGAGGCTAATATTTAAAATGAGTGTTCAAAACGACAAAGCCAAATGGTAGGGAAAAAATATTATTTCATCGTAAATTAATGCTTCATGGGTACTTACGCATTTATTTGTTAAAGAAAAAGATTAATTCTTCAAGACATAACTATGCATTTATTTCTTCGAATCACCTGCATGCCACATTCACAGCACATATGCCCCCATAGGTAATACTTTCTATTTTGCTAGGATACCAAATTCTGAAGATAATTAAAAATATCGAAAAGTTTTCGTTCGAGAGAGAAACCGTTATCACAAGTTTTGCAAAACGCATTATGGAAACACTAAACATAATGTTCTTACTTTCAGTGTTAATAAATGGCATAACGATAAGATTTTAATGAAAAATAAATGTACCGTGAGGAGTTATCAAGTCTTCTGTTACATGTTTCCAGACATCCAATGCAATTCACGAGCAAAAATAAGAACGGAATGGCAACGTGAAAGGCAAATGAATGCAAGGACATATGCACATGTTTACTAAATCTTTAACGAATCATAACATTAAGTACCAGATTAAAATATTTATCAACATGGGTCAGTTTAGGTTTCTAGTTATAGTCTCATTAACATAGAAAAGTATTTTCAACAAATTAGCTTAAAAGAAATAGACAGATTAAATGCTTATAAACAGAAAAGTTTTTTTTTATCAAAATGCATTAAAAAAAGTGCTATTAGCCTTGAAACTCGTTTTTGTCCATATAACTTTTCAGCCGGATCCCTTTTCAGATTGTTGCCACGAAATGTTATAATTCGTAGTAACAATTTCAACCTCGAAATGTTATTATTTTTAAAATATTAAATAATGAAGAATATATATGCATTTATGTATGTATGTTCCTCGCGTTGTGTAAAAAACAGAATGCGAGGAACCTAGAACCACCAAAATTTTAATACATGTAATCGTCTACCCAACATGGGTATCTCGAAGCCCGAAATTTGAAATTCGAGTTTGTTTTTGATTTATTTTATATTTTGCACAAATTTAACACATTTTTGATTAACAAGGTCAGCGATTTAAAAGCAAGAAGGGGCAATACTAGACAATAAATATTTTTGTCTCCAACGTGCCAGACTGCTGCCATTCAGTAAAACGTAATACATTTATCTTTAAATTTTAATACACATATTCGGCTAATTGAAGGCAATTTGTTACCATTAGTGCCTCAAACAGAGTACTTATCTCCACGAACAGCATGTTGCCATTCAGGAAAGAGTAAGATATAAACTTTTAGATTTTTCTCCTACCGAGTAGCAAACTAAGTGATTGAATCGTTACAAACGCAGTTCTTAAAAACATCTTTTCTGCTTTTCAAGCTGATTGATTTAGATAAAAATGCAATTAAATCATGAAATGTCTAGTTAGAAATATTAAATATTTTTATGATATGATACTGCTGGACTCATTAAAATCGTTATATACAGCTTTCTTTTTATGGTAACTCTTTGTGGCTGCTGGCCGCTCGAGCCGCTAGTTTTCAAAGAAATGATAACGAATATTAAAACAATAAATAATAATAACGAATATTAAAACATATATAACCCAATCTTAAATAATTAATTAACTAATATTAAAACAAATATAACGCTTAACACTCTAATAGGAATTCTAAAGATATGCTGTTTTTAAATGGCTTGTGATTTTGTTCTTGAATTTTAAGTGGCGTAAGTGCGAAGATAGCGCTGCTTAATAATGAAGGTAAAAAGTGAAAAAAAATGTGTTAATAGGAGCAGATTGGTCAGTTCCGATGCTCAGCGAGAGCATAAAAAACATTAATAAATCATAAATCCTGGGGTGCAATGTTAAAATCCAAATCCTTTCAGATTTCCTTTTTTTCTTTTGTTTTCCACCCTTCCGTGACCTCCTGTGATGTCAGTATCACGTGAGAACGCTAATATCAATCAAGAAATATGGCTCGTAATCAGGTGGAAAAAACCTTTTATGCGCTCGAATATGCAAAGATAAATTTTGTATCTGTTTAGAACACGGTTCGGACGGAAATCTGCCTCCAGAACATGGCTCTGGCATGCTACCCAAGGTTGGTTTGTTTAATTATACTAAAGCACTCGAGGGCTACATGCTTAAGCGGAGGGATGCCTTCGTGGAGCACTTTCTAAGGGAAATTTGCTCGTATATACGTTACACAAGGCGAAACCACGAAAACGTCCATGCAGCTACCCGTTCGCCGAGATTCGAACCCTGAACCGAACTACAAGTGTTTAGCGATTTTATCTCTCGTCCGTTTTAAGCTCATTTTGACCAGGAAATCCGGATTTAATGCCATGTAAGTACTTCTTAATGAATCAAGAACAGAATTTGTATTCCTGCCCTTCCTACAACTTCGGACAATCTTAAAAACATATCACAACAGTTGTTTTGACTGTTGACATGGACATGCTGAAATGTGTTTGAAGGGAACTTGTCTATAGCATCTGAAAAGGATCACACACAGAACATTTTTAACTTAGCCATCACTTTTTAACTTAACCTTTACGGTATAATTCTTCTAGTCGTGTAAGTATTTCAACAATACTACTAAAACTCTTGTTTCTGCAAAATTTTAGGCTGGTCCTGCATATACAAAATAAAGCCATCTGCTCGCCACAATGTTTTAAATCAAGTAAGATACGGGACCTCTGTGTGCCAAGTTCTGGCAAAATTATATAGAAGAGTTATTACAAAAACAATCCAAGAAATAAAAAAATTATAAAAAGAGAGGGAAAAAAATGACTGAGAAAAGTACGAAAAAATAAATACGAGTTTCGAAGAAAGGGAATTGCATAATGAGCTTCAGACATAACCACTTGTTTTCGTAACTACGGACTGCAATCTGTTCCACATCTTCATTCGTCGAGGCTTAACCGAGCGTGAAAGCACCGCATATATACTAACCTATTTATTTAGAAAAAGCGGATTTGGATTACGTATCTAATTATAAGAAGGTAGTAGTTTCGTAAGGATTTCGCAGCAAATAAAATCAATGAAACATTCTGATACTATAGAAAAATATTTATCAGAGTTCAGTAATCACTTCCCAAGAATTCTGTGCCGTTTTCCACTCGTTGCAACCCATGCCCATTCTGTGGTTCTAAGTCAAATAAAACTGAAGCACAGTAATACAACACTTTGTGGTATTATGAACAAACTAACCGTAATCCGATCTAATAATGATGTCATAAATTTATGTAAATATTTCTATATGTGCATGTAATAATTTATGTCAGATTTTTAATGCAATAAATTCTATGGGCGTCATTTTCTATTTATGACTAACTCTGGTATGGGAGAACCTGGTGACATTTAACAAAATATGCAGTTGCTAAATGTTCTGAAATTCCGCAGCCAAAAGAAATTTTGTGATATAAACATGTAAAATGTAGACACAGAAATTAAGAATAAGAGAAGAAAAAATTCTTAAGTTTGTTTAAAAATATGAGAGTTTTATTCTTAATGAACGAGTCTGTTTGCCATTAACAAGCAATTTTAGTATTGCTTTCAGTGCGTGTTTCGCTTGTTTCTCCCTCGAAGCATCTTACTTCAAGGATATTTTGTAATGGCTATACTTTTTTTGGGAGAGGCGGGATTATGATAACGTACATATGTGCAGGACGTCTTAGTGGAAGACTGTTTAAGGAAGACTGACTCTTATGCTCTTTACATAGAGGATATGTACGAAAATTCCTATGCAGTCAGTCTGTTCACTGTGATTTGAGCCCAGGTCAAGCTACTAGTGTTCAACTACTTTACTACTCGACCTCTGGTGATGCAATAGCTTTTATTAGATTATTCAATTTTGGCAAAGCACACGAGGATTAACTGCCTAAATCTCCGCTCTGACAGAGTCTGACAGGAAATAGAGTCCGAGGGTATATTCTTCTTT
>KK118281.1:193142-276243 GCA_000611955.2 Stegodyphus mimosarum | reverse complement strand
TAAGCTTTTCAGCATATATTTTATAATAGAAAGTACTATATTTTACCCTTTTAGCGAATATATTACCAATAATATTTGTTGCGATATTCAAATTATCTGCTGTTAGTTTATGCTGAGGTAATTGTAATAGCAATTAAAGATGTCATTAAATAGTCTTACACACACACATATACATATATCCATTCCAACAGATAAATCTATCTATTTCCCTACGATTATCTCTCCCTTAAAACATTGTATTGCATAAGAAAAAAAATTGAGTTAAATAAACATTTCAAATTCTGATTCTTTGGTTCAGTTAATGATGAACAGCTGTAATCTGCTTTAATGAAAACTGCTGTATCTCATTTTAATATTTCCGCTAAAACTCAGAACAATGGCTTCCTAAACACGCGTATCATTACATTCATTCACATTGTCAAAACTGTGCCAGTTACGAATCTGTAAATATAAGGTTATAAATTTATCTGTAATGTAAGAGAGTCTTAAAGGCAATTAGAAAGAAGAAGTGTAATAATGGAGTAGAAAATAATAACTAATTCTTCGTTTTAATGGTTAAGAAGGCTAAGTGCCAGCCATAAGCCATAGAATACATGCAACCATCTAGTGTACCGGTTTTCAAGAGTCTTTGAGGCAAGTTGTTCTCACGAGCAGCGATATCCTAATGGAGCGACACATGTAATAAAAGACTAAATCTGATAATAATGTTGAAAAGACGATCATAGAATTCTGCAACTTACCGGTTCTCATTTCTGAAATGGTAAAAACAGCAAACGAAGTTGCTTCCTACATTTACATATTCTCTTTCTAAAATATTTATGGAGAAATTTTAAAAATTTCGGTATTAGTAGCTGCTGAAGAGAGGAGATTTTATGAGCTTGATTTCATTAAAACATATTTAAAGTTACGTTTACGTAAAAAAAAATAATTTCCTTCTATTTCTATTAACAGAAAATGATACTGATCAGGAAGTACAATCCAATGACCTAAAGATTTCGTCTAACGAAAGACGCGTAGAATTCATTTACAATAGATTATAAGTGATGAAAATGAAGTTCGTTATTTAATTAAGTGAAATATATTTTGATTGGAATTATTAACATATTTAATCATCTGAAGCACCTAAAGTGCTTCATCTAGACCTGAGAACAACGGCAGATATAAAGGTATTGCTAATATGTAAGTCATATATTCTGGATTTAATTTGCAAAAATATGCTTAGCTCTGTACACATTTTTATGGCGATATTAGTTTGTAAGTTGTATATATATATATATACATATATATACATGCATATGAATTAAAAAATACCATATTATTATCTCATTCATTTAAAGCAAATTAAAAATTTTAAATTATGTAAATTTAATTGGAAACAAAATAAAGTGATTAATTATTGCTTCGAACTAATTTTCAATATCATTCAAATTCAGAAAGAAACATAAAGAGGGAGCTAACCTACAATACAGTGAATTTTTAAAGTAAAAATTCTTAACTCAGTTTTGGAAGGAAAATTTATAAAACTGAGAATTCAAATGGTATTGCTAATTTAATTCACCAAAATCTGTAATTTTAAAAGTAAATAAAACCGAGTAAAGTGAAATAAAATAAAACGGAATGCGTTGCATAGGCTTACTTTCTCTCGAACATTCTTTGAAGTCATTTTTTGAATATGTTACAAAGGTTACAAATACCTTGAACAATTCATTGACACCGATTCCATTGCCCGAAGTTAGCAGAAAGCATTTCGAGCTCCTGGTTTTAACCAGATACAAGTAGGCACTGTATAATGTGATCACCTTTGTCCGTAGCTCTTTCGATAACATAAATCAAGTGATTACATTAAACAATGAATAGAATATGATTCAAAACAGCAAGTGGAACTTAATCTATTATCTATCTATCTATCTATCTATCTATCTATATATATATATATATATATAAAGATGAATGTTCGTATGTTTGTTCGCGATTAACTCAGTCACTACTACAGCAATCGTCACCAAACATTTTACAATTCTTTTCTGGGTCCTGGAAAAGGTCGACGTACACTTTTTTCCTAAAAAATAGCTAAATTCTGAGATATTAATTAAAAACGCTGAAAACTAATTTTCCTCCTCATTTTTCCGAATGGCAACAGTCTCGCACGTGGAGATAAAAAATCTGCTTTATTTCGAGAAGTATTGCCACTGCTTGCTTTCAAATTATAGAGTTTGCTAATAAAAAATTTCGAAGTTTTACAATGAAATAAAAATAGCATTGCCAAACATTAACTACATTATTCCCGATTCCAAAAAATTCGTGCGAAGCCATTTCGACTATTGCCAACTTCGTACGACTTTAATCAGCCGAGATATTAATTAAAAACTTTAAATAAAAAACATTAATTTTTGCACTCATTTTTCCGAGTGGCAACAGTCTCGCGTGTTGGAGATAAAAATGCTTAAATTTTGAAAAGTGTTGCTACTGTTCGCTTCCAAATCGTAGAGTTTGTTAATCAAAAATTCCTTAACTTTTACAAAATCTATATATACAAAGAAAGAATGCCTGTTTGTGTGTTTGTTTATTTGTTCGCGTTATTAATTTCTGATCAGTTATGATAAATTGTTTTGCCCCATTTAATCGACTGAAATTGAATATAGGTAAAATATTGGATGCAAATTGAGCTTTTACGACCATTTGATTAGAAAGACGAAAATCATAACTGATCAGAATGCGTGCCATTATTGCTGATATAATGAGAGAGAATTAGTTTATTTTTCTATCGAAATTTTTTATGTTGGTTCCATATCGCATCAGACTGCGGGTACTTCCGCTAATATAATATAAATATAACTCGAAAGGTATAAACTCGTGCATTACAGTAGTTTAATTAGAAAAATGCAGAAGTTCGTTTAAGAATTCTCCATAATGTATGCCCCGCAAAGGCTCATAAATCTTAAAAATCTTTCCGTAAGTCATAAATCTTTATAAACTTTTGCATTCATTTATGAATTATTCATAAAGCATCTGGAAGTTATTTCACTGATGCTGTATTCCTACACTTAATACTGGAAGGGCATCCGTCATCTTATCATTCATTGGGAATTCATTGATTTCATTATCTTCATGCATATATGTTCTTTTGTCATAAGTGTTGCAACTTGAATTGTTTTATCAATAGTTTCATCAATGTTGCAATTTGAATACTTTAAATTCCTCACAATTCATGTTTGTTGAAGCCGTTGCTTTTCTTCTTCAGTTTCCTATATTTCTTTATTTAAAGAATGTCACATTTAAAAAATTTCTTCATTGTTTTTACTGAGATGCCGTTTCAAGATATGTTCAGCAGATGCAACTCCTCAAGAAGGTTAATTTGCTTTCCTGATTCATTTGCACTTATCTCTGCCATCCGTGTTTAGGAAGAACTCTTAATGCGCCTGCTACGGTGATAATATTTTTTCATCGCTCTAATAATCCATTAGGTGCATGCTTGAATTATGGCCATGGAATAAGCTTTAGAGAGACATTTCCATTATGAGATGTGCGGTTGTTGAAGAAAGATATAATTCTTCAGTTCAATATCCCATTTCAAAAGCCATTCATTAATACTAACGTTATTCACATTTTGAGTCATATCTATAGTCCATTATTGAACTCTTTATTAATTTAAAGTGTCAAGAATTCTTTCTTTTTCCGATTACTAACATTATTTTTTGATCACACATATTGACGCAGTATAAAAAGGTTACAAGATTTTTCGATATGTTACAACCTTCTGAACTTTGAAATAAATACACACTTTTGGACAATGCAAGACACATTATAGACCTGTTTCGTCTGCATTATAGATGTTTTCAGCACGATACTTTGTAGAAAATTTAGGCCATTAATTTGACAACCATGTTCCTGCAGCAAATAAATCAGCATCTTTTCCGGTACCATTAATGAAATTGTAAACAGCGTTTTCTGCTATTGTTTAAACCAGCCATATATTTCTATAAAATTTAACTGTTTCTATCATCTTTCCCCAACTTTTCGGTTAAATCTTCAGCCTTTTATGGAATAACTAACCGTCACATCTTATTCAGAAACTGTCGTTGAATCCAGTGCTTTCTCAAAATCGTGACTTTTCCCTTGCACATCCGTTTCATCAGGTTTTCACTTTGATTTTTGCCTTGATTTGCAAAGAATATCTTCACGAATCTTTAAAATTTTACGTAACAGTTACAGAGAAACATTTAACTTACCGAACGCATTGCGTTGACTGATTTTAGGGAGCACGTCATAGCGGTCTAATAAATCGCCTTTATCCCTTAGGCTGGGATCATTATGCGTTTTAGTAGTCTTCATAAATTTGAAATGATCAAAACAGAGTAAAAGTGATAACAAATGATAACAATTATTCAAAGTAAAAAAAAAGGGAATAAAAAATGAGCGTTTGCTAGAACACAACATTCATGAAAATATAAAGCTTAAAATACACGAAGAGAATTTTTGGTGCATAAAAACAAGATTATCTACAATTCCAGCTTAATAAAATTAGTTAGGCCAGCAGATTTTCTTAAAACTTGCAAAACGAATTCCTGTGTACTATATGGAGGGTTTAATCAGGATGGAAAAGAATATACCAATATAAAATTTAAAATCTTCGTATACTAACGGGCGGGACTTCGGTTATTCGATAACAATATCCGATTGATAACATTAACTGCGACCACATTAAGCCATGTCTGCTGTATAAGAGACCATAATTAGTGATTAAACTGGATGATGACTTGTCGTTAAACATTACATTTTTGTTTCTGATTCAATTCACTATACTAAATCAAACTCGTTTTCTTCTTAAAGTTAGAAGAGTATAAAATATAGGCTTCCTTCTTAAAAGGCTTTCTTACGAAATTGGCTAGCTATACGCAGCTTATCGTGATGCAGAAATCCAGCTGCAGCTGCAGCTGCAGCTTCAGCTGCTTGTTCTAACATGCCATTAGAGACAGATATCGATCTTCTGAAGAAGTTGTCATTCTTAATCGCTCTCTTTCCACATCTTAAAATCATTTTGAAATAATCAAACTTTTTACTATCTTGGTCTTTGAATATGCTATATTTTTAAATTCTTCACCACAAATGTACATTCTGTAGCCCCCCCCCGAAAAAAAGCCATCCTGTATCTCACGTTGTAGAATCAAAATTTGGAAATCAAAATGACCTATGTTTGAACAACGATGCATATTAATCTAATATATATTTTAAGTCGCGCTTTCTAGACAAGAAAAACGCAAGTTAAATTTCGTCAATCTGCCCAGTAGAATGGGAGATATAGAAATGTCTCTTTTTCTTGTATGTATATGAGTGTACCTGCAAATAGTACTTCGGAGCTATACTATATAATATCCAATAGATTCACTATGAAATCAAACCTAGATAATTAATCTGAGGTGCGGGAAAGCAGTTTGCTTAAATGTGAGCAGCATAATTTAAGTGACATAATATTCTAATTTGCATACATGGAAAAATTTGATTAAAGTTTATTGGGCAGTTATAAACAGCATTCTAGTCGGCTTAGTTCTTTAAAAATAAATTACTTTTTATTTTGCATTTTTTATATATTATAAAATATAAATGCATTAAGATAATTTTACACGCCATGGTATTTATCTTGTAAAATTTTTAAAAACTATTTTTTTACAATGAAAGCTCCTATTAGTTCCAAATTTAATAATAAAAATATTTTAGAGTAAATCTGGGTTCCTCATATCTTATTATAATCAATAATAACATTGCGTAACGATTTTTATAATTATTAAATTTGCATTACGTTTTTTAGTTTATCATTAAATCTAACATTTACATTATTTTAAGTTAATTTCCTCATTTATTTATAAACACAACACAGATTTAAAAACAATTGCCATGCTGTCGAGAAACAAATGTCAAGGGAAGAGGAATATATGCATTACATATTTGTGTATGCTTTTAAGAAATACAAAATCATGTGTTCATTTTCATAAATGCCTTTTATTAATAGAAAAAAATTATAGTTCTTTGAATTTAAATTTTGTTTAACATTGATGTTTTGCCACTGATTTAAATTATATTCCAAATATTAAACCTAAAGAAAATCGATAAGGATACAAATAAATTAAAATAAGAGAAAATAATTCTGAGCTAAATATTTTACTTAAGGAATACAAATTAAAACCGATTTTCAGGGTATGAATACCTTTCTAGATTCGTTGTAACACTGTTTTAAATAGAATTTATTGAAATAAAATTTTATGCAATTCACTAACAATTTTACACAAACATGTAGAACTGAACCCTTCTTAAATTCGCTCTGTAGCTGGTGGGTTCGTTTAATGATAAATAATAACATATATTTACATTTCAAATTAAATACAGCACTGCTTCTGTTCAAAACGTTGAAAATGCTAATTTAAGAATTGCTAGAATAACTTATTTTAAATCATTAAAAACAATACAGAATTTAAAATAAAGTTTTTGAAAGTTAGATTGCAATAAAATAATTAATTTTCTTTTTCATATACATTGTAAAATAAAATCTTACCTCTTTTTAAAATCCTTCAGAATAACACACAGTTAATACATACTCATATTTAAGAAGTAAACGTACGGCACTTCTAAAGAATTGCAAACGACTTTTTCTTTCGGTTTGACTCACGAAACAGACAAAGTAAACTTTTGCGAATGCACTTCGCTTACTCAACTCTACTCTATGTTACTTCAGAAACCTAAAAAAGCCTTTGGGTAACCATTAAGGAAAAGAAACGCAGAAAGAGAGAACTAGACCGGTGACCTGGTTATCTAAGGGCCAATGCCCCAAATTCGAACCTTGTCCCAGACCCCATTCTTAAATTTACACAATTCTACAACGGATATTTTTGTTTCTGCTTCACATTAATGAACATATAGGCTTATTTAAAGGTAATCGTTATCGTCACGTGGTTCCAGAAGGAAGGAAATGTGCGGATATGTAAAAAAATAAAAATGAAAAGGGGAATAAAACTTCTTGCCCTCTAGCATTTTTCGCCGTTTTGAGGAACAATTTGGGATGTTTTTCTGTCCCAGCGAAATGAAGAGTAGAAGGTCTGTTTCAAAATGTCATTCACTTTTCTTCGCAAGCACTTTTTCTCTTAAGTAGTAAATAAATAAGGAATTTATTTGTTTCTAACAGAGAAAAATTGCAGTCAAAAACATCTTTATAAGCTTTAGTCCATGGTAAAATGAGTTTGCTGTAAATAAAATACTAGAGCTCCATGTTCGTTTAATTAAGAATTTTTACTGTATTTATATGCAATCCTCACTTAAAAATTTATGCAACTGCAGATACATAACTATTAGAATAACGTTTCATCTGCCGGGCAGTTTTATTCTCGAGACTGTACAATGGAAAAAATTGTAGGTGTTTCAGATGAAGAAATTCTCAATTAACCTATTATTCCTTTGTCTATAAAATATTCAGAAGATTGAGAAATGTTTTCCCTAATGTGAAAATGGTAACAAAACAATTTATCCAGCCATGTTGCTTCATCACTATTGCCCCAGAGAATTCAAGCGTTCGTATCTCGAATATCTTCAAGGATTCCTGGAACTCGAAGATTCAAATGTCTCATTCCCAAAGTAAACCCTGTAGCTAATTTTTACGAAACCTTGAAGTGTAAAGTTACAACCAGGGCCTTTACATGTCGATGTACTGAGGTTAAGATGTAGAGACGTTACGTATTTCAAAAGCAGGGAAGATGAAAAATGAGCAATGCCCTCGCCAGGATTCGAACCACGGACCTCTCGATTACGCGCCGAGCGTGCTGCCCACTACACCACAAAGGCATGCCAAGAAGGCGGAAGAAATACCTTATATACTTCCCCTTTTAAATGGCGACTAGGGATTAGAAGACCCTGTCGCCAAATCCCGGTGGTGCAGACTCATCATCCGTCACCTTTTTTAGTTCGGCCGCCAGTGTAGAAACATTACGTATTTCGAAAGTAGGGAAGATGAAAAATGAGCAATGGCCGCGCCAGGATTCGAACCACGGACCTCTCGAATACGCGCCGAGCTTACAAACCACGAAGGCATGCCAAGCAGGCGGGAAAAATACCTTATAAAGTTAGGTTATTTGAATATGGTAAAGCACATGAAAGCTATCTGCCTAAGAGGAGGGTTACCTGCATGGAGGACTTTCTAAGGAAAACTGGCTCGCATTCATTTTACACATGGGAAAACCACAAAAGCCAACCATGTAGCCATTTCGTTCTCTTGGGCTCGAACCTGGGTTGAACTATTGTCTTTAGGGGTTATGAGCACGCGGTCATTGACGAAGCTAAAACACTGAGAGGGGTATATTGGTATGGCTTATTTAATTATCTCACATCACGTGAGAAGAGTCTTTTTAAGGCATGAAAGGTAGATTCTTCTCCAAAGTATATAGAAAAAATAAATTAAAATTATCTAATATAATAAATAACTAAATTGTAATCTTTTAAATTTACTTTGACGCAATTATAAATAAGAAATAATAAGGATGTTGACGACATGTAGATGCATAAAGAAGTAGTTGCAGTCACGGTCCGGTCTAACATTTCTTTATTTTCGTTGAAAAATAATTTTTAAGCCGGCACAGATTAATTGGTTCAGTAAGCGCGCCTGTTCATGAAGAATTACATCGGTACTTTTTAGCCTGTATAAATATATTCCAAGATGCCACTCAGTCTGTAGTGGTTAGGGAAACCGACCGCCATACCGGAGGTAACGGTGGCCGCCTATTAGGTAGCGAAGCGAGAGGGAGAATATGACGCATTCATGTTGAAAGCTCAGATCAAAAGGATTTAGTTTCAGCTCAGATTTGTCCCTATTATATAGTTTTGAGGTTTAATTCCAAAATTTCAAGTTACTTTTGGCTGAAGCGTTATGTAAATACCGGTGTCATTATCGTTATACAGAAATCCTATGACAGCCATTATTTTAAAATGAGGTATATAGGAGAGGTTTATTATAAGCAGTTAACACTTTTAAGACGGAAAGGGGAAATATCCAAATTAAAAACATACATAAGATTATTACATATGGGGACACCACAAAAAGGCCCATACAACAGCCCGTTTCCCTGAAACTAAACCCAGATGGGAACTTACAGTATTCAACGACTTAACCGTTCGGCCACTGGGGGGACTTACAACAAAGAGGAAAGAGATTGGGTTAAATGGTATAGTTCCGGCACTTCTCAGGTTTAAATATAAACCTAAATTCAAGTTGGTGCTCCACATAAGGTAAGCTTTTCTTATTTATTATTTCACTAATGCTCGCTAATTTAATTTATCAATTTCTGTACTTTTACATTTCATTTTAATTTTAATAACTCGTTATTTATTGTTTGATTTATTTACTTCCATTTATCTTTCCTGGTGGTCTCCCATAGGGCTTATTCCAATTTTAGAAATTAAGCCCTGATGCGTGCGTTTATTAGCCCAAAGGGCTATTAATTTCGTTCTGGCATTTTGCATTGGTTCACAATAAATGTCGATTCACTTTTCAGATTGTTGCCACCAAATATTAGAGTCCTGTGTTATATTTAAGCAAATTAAATCATGAAGAATCTGCATAAATGTATGTACGTTTCTCGCATTGTGTTAGAACAACGGTACCTACAGCCATCAAATTTTGAATAATGTAATCTTCCACTGAATATGGGCATCTCGAAGCCCGAATTTTATATTTAAAATTTGTTTTATTATCGATTTCATATTTTGTAACACTTTAACGAATTTTTGATTAACAAATTCAACGATTTCAAAGCGAGCAATGGCAATACTGTACGGAAAAAAGAAATTTTATCTCCAGCGCACGAGACTGTGTCTCAAAAATTCGAAAGATATGCGATATTGTTGTTGAATTGAATTTTATGGTTTAAATGCGAAGAGCATGATATTTAATAAATAAAGGTAACACACAAAACGTTAAAAAAGCCGCTTTCGGCGTAATGTAAAATTTGAAATCTTTCAGATTTTTTTTAAGTTTATTTATTAACTTTTTGTGTCGTTGTTGTTCTTCTAAATAGTGATTTAATTTAACCAAATAAATATGTCATCCACATGAAACTGCTTGTAACGGCCGGCAATAAATTGTTAACAGTATTTTTCTTTTTAGATATAATGTGGGCTATACATTCCTCTGTTTTTTAACTGCCCTCGAATTTACTGTGATTTTTAGTTAACCTTGGATATTGTTTCCGATATTGAAACTTCCGTTAAATCGGGAGTTGATTACAATATATCTATAGATGTAAGTTGGAGCTATCGAGTTTCATTTATCAAGTATCGAAGAGTGAGCCTTTCGGTTCGTAGGCTCGTGCTATAATGACTGGTCTAAAAAGTGTCATTATGTTCCAAAACAAAGAACGGCTTATACTGTTTGTAAACTAGGCTTTATGTATGAAATAATACTTTTGGAAAATTTTGTGGTATCTTTCTTCAATTTCCTGCTAAATGAGCATCATGATATTGTTTAAGAATTATTTCTCTTTCATGTATTAAAACTGCCAGTTGAGCTTCCTCTGATTTAGAGTCTGGGGAATATTGACACAAAATTAATTGTTTCATAATACAATATAGTCTGATAAAATTAGAAAAATTTTCACCTTTTACTTCACTTTCGAAAGATTCTATTATTTGTTTTAAGATCTGTTTCCTTCAGCTGCTCTGCACGAATTTCTGCTACACTTCTGGTTGGCGTATCGATGGTTATCGTATCGATAACTTCTGGTTGGCGTATCGATGATTCTTCTTCATGGTTACACACAGGGCGTGACAACATAGCGGCTAAAAAATTAACTCTTCCAAAGATGCATTCCATCTTCAAATTATAAGACTCTAATTGCATAGCCCACCTAGCTAGGTGGTCAATCCATTTAAACTGTTGGTGATCAGATACCACAGTAATCTCTTGACCATCAATATAGTCACGGAATTTATTCAATGCCCATACATCAACAAGATCTTCTCTTTCTGTTGTAGAGTAAATTTTCTCGGCGGCGGACAACAAACGACTAGCATATTCTCTTGGATGTTCCTCTGAACATTTTCTTCGTAACAGACAGCACTCAATGTACAATTACCAGTATCCGTCCTCATAATATAAGGCTTTGTTGTATCATTTTACTTTAACATGGGAAAGCTAATGAGAAGTCGTTTTAATGTCTTCAAAAAGTGTCCTTCTTCTGGTTCGCATGGCCAGCTTATGTTCTTAGTTAGATTATTTAGAGGTCTAGAAATTTCGGTATGAATCTTCTATACCAGGAACAGGTCTGCAAGAAAGACTACGCTTGCTTCACGGTTTTCGGAGCAGGCATCTTCTGCATAACAGAGATGTTTTCTGGATCAACTTCTACTTCTTCATCAGTAATAAACTAAGCAAGATATTTTACTTTATTTTAAGTAAAACTGCATTTATCGCGATTTGCATTGAGTTTTAATTGTAACAATCTCTCGAAAACTGCTTCTAGATTAGGTCATGTTTTCAAAAGTCTGTGGTAGTTTTATGATATCATCTAAGTAAAAGAGAGCAAGCGGCTTCGGAATGAATCAATAAATCTCTGAAAAGTGGTCGGAGCAGTCTACAGTCCGAAGGGCATTCGAACGAACCGGAAATTTCCAAAAGGGCAAACAAATGCTGTTTTGTCTCTTTCTGTAGGGCAAACGCTGACTTGATGGTACCCAGACATTAAATCAGTGGCTGTCATATATGGTGTATAATTAGCAGCATGCAGTAAGTCATCAATCCTAGGTAATGGATATGAGTCTGGCGACGGAACAGCATTCAGCCGTCAGTAATCAATGCAAAGTCGGATTTTTCCATTTGGTTTGGGCCAAAGAACCACTGTTGCAGCGTATGGAGACTCACATTCTTCTATTATTTTTTTTCCAGAAGATCATTAGGCTCCTCCCTTAAAATATCCTTCTTGGCTGAAGACTTCTATTATAGGGGTATTGAAAGCGGAGGATTATCCCCGTTATTTATAACAGTATTCAGTTAAATGTGTTCCTTCCTTTTCTCTTAATCGCAACGTATTGAATAATAATGCCAACTTAATAACGTATTGTATTACCTTCTGCTTTCTTAAGAGGAGGGGAACATTTAGCCTTAATAATGCCTGACTTCCCCATCCGTAGAAACTAATAAGTGGTCTATCTTCATTTTTTGTATCATCTCTTGATGAGGCGCTTTTAGTATGTTGAAGATTACCTCTATAATTTTTGGGACCATCTCGTTGTTGAAACTTAGAGGTTTTTCTTACTAACATTTTTATTTCGTACATGCCTAATTTCTTCATAAAGATCTAATTGTTAGCAATCTGAAGTGGGTTGTTCCACTTACTCCAATTCTCCAAAAATTGTTCTTTATAATCTGGAGAGGCCTTCTTCTTAATCTGATCTGCCAGTATCAAATTCTTTAATTGCTCAAATGTCGTGACTTTTGATTCTTTAATCCACCCATCGAAATAGTTTTGCAAGTCAAAATAAGTCTCTCCAGGTGTTTTCTGGATTTTTCTTATGTTGGGTAAAGAGTTGTCGAAATTTCTCAATACTCAGTTTGAAGAGCTTTAAGAGAATTTGAAATTTCTGATGATCCTCTGAGCGTCATCAGAAGATTCTTTTGCTATTAGTTTTACAATATCGGTTTGCAGAAGACCAACAAGATTGACTACGTTTTTTGAAACTGGTACCTTCGGAAGGGTTAGTTGCCTCTCAAACAAGTCCAGAAATAAACTTATATCAGCTGTCTTAGAATCAAAAGTAGGAATTAACTTGTTCAATTCTAACTTGGGCATTTCTGAGTCTATGGAAGAAGATACGTTGCAGATTCCGCTCTTCTAGGAATAATACTAGATTGTAATTTTAATTTCTCAAATTCAAACAATGCACATTTTCTTTCTCTCTCTCAGCACGCTGTTCTATTTCCATTTCTTTCCTATTATTTATGATGCGGTTCACGCATTCTTTCGTTAAACTCTGTGTCATACGTGGGACTAGTGACTATAACATTATTTATCTCAGGAATTCTTAAAATTTTCCTTTCTCACTACACCTAGTATCTGCGATAATTCAATTAAATTCCCTTCCTTTCCTTTTGCTAAATAAGCCTTCCTTAAGTGAAAGTTGACAAATTTCCTCAAAATGTATACCTAAAACTTTTAGTATGACAACATATATAGTGTTTAAAATATTTTTATATGGATTTAGTCCACATCAAGCATACATAATCAAAAACAAAATAATGACTCGTTTTTCATCACTTTCTTTATCTCTACATATAATAAAACAAAGAGTGTGTGCGTGTGTGTGTGTGTGTGCGCGCGTGCGTGTCTTTCGTTCGTGTTGCGTGTAAGCTAATAGACCCAGGGCCACGAAATTTGGTACATAGGTGTATCTACACAAGAGCAAGTGCACCTCGAAGCGATTTTTTCGAAATTAGAATTTTTTTTATTTCATGTTTTGTGACCAAATCGCGTCATTTTGAGACATAATGGGCTACAGGAAAGCGAGATTTCACTCTATACATTTCATTTTTACATCGTCGTGAAGCGTAGACACTTAGCTATTTTACGAACTTAAAATAAATTTCGTATTTCAATAAATCGATTAAATACGAATTTATTTAGGAAGGTGAGCTTAACACCTTTTCGGCGGAATTTTTTTAAAAAAAACTGATTTTAAAAAATGGGCTGTTTATTTTCCTTTGATTTTTGGACACGTTGAACTTTAATCCTTTCGACTCCTTTTAAAAAAAGAATTTTGGAAAAATAATAATATTTTGGAATTTTTTAAAATTTTTTAAATGAAGCTTCCGAATACACTTCTCACATCTCAGATATTTTAAAATGTAGTTTTGGCAACAATTTTCCTTTCTTATTGTTGTTGATAGATTTTTGATGAAATTGCATCATTTTGAATAGTTTCATTCTTTTAAAAATTTCGGATTGGCAACAATCTTTAATCGTAGTTCTTATGTTACTGTTTTTAAGAGACTGAAAAGTTTAAGAAATTAAAAAGTTGTTTCTTTTTGCAACGGTAAATTGTTTAATTACTTTATTTTGGTTAATTTATTTATTCGGATAGTTAATATTCGTATTAAGGTATATTCTTATTTCGTTGTTTGCTTTTTATATGTAATGCATTTTTAACTAAATTTTTTTTCCGTTGTTGTTTGTTTCTTTTTCGATAAAATTGTTCTGCAGAGTAAAATTCTGTGCAGTTTTCAAATTCAGCGTTTGGTGTTCTCTTTAAGTATTTTTCTGGTACACTTAAAAGCCAGACGAAGGCTGGCCGCGTAGCGGCTAGTAACATATAAAATACTGTTCTCAGACCATAAACTGTTACATAATACTTACAGTAATTTGTATGAGTACGAAATACGGCATCTTGAGAGTATAGATTTCTATACCCTTTCTGCTGTCCTGCTTTCAAAATAAAACTAAGAGAGTTTATTTATTATGTTTGGCATCTTCACATTTATTTTCACTGCTTCACATCGAAACTTGTATAGAACAAAATACTTTATACGAAATAGTCATTCGAACATTATTTTCTTAAAATTGCCAAATTAACGGGAGCTATCACAAAATTTCTCATTTAAATTTCAGTAATACTTCAAAATTTACGTTTCAGTACTAATGGAACTGGTATGAAACGTAACTCGTACGGTATGATCAGGGTGATGACCCTTCCTATGAAAGAATTCAGACACTTCATATGAAAGAATTCAAACTCAACAGAACATTTAACTGATTTGGATGATCAATAAAAACGAAATTAAATCAAAGTGACTAGAATTCTTAACTTTTTAGTTAGACTACAATTCTTAACTTTTCCTTTAGCTCCGAATTTACTTAACTAGAAATCATCAAACATTAAACTTTACTTAACTTCAATGTGTCCATGGACTGACCGTCATCACTTTTGATTTTGACTATCCATATGAGGATTTCGGCCTCGTAGATGGGCTACCAGTTTATAACAGAAAGGTTCATTTCCTTACTCCAAACAAATAAACACTCGATAGAATGAGCTTTAAAATATTTTATTTTAAACATAATATAAAAAGAATCACAAACTTAATGTTTACAGCTAAAAGCTGTTTACCTAGTGTTATGGAACGGCGTCTTCGAAGATAACTATAAAAAAAAATTATTCTTTTACTGGCTATCCGCCAACGGCGACACAAACCAAACTTTTAGGGGGGGGAAGGGTAAATTCCCTTTGGTACGTTGAAAATGAGGGAAGAAAATGAGCGTGTTTTGTTTTGACTTGTTACAGTTTGGAATAATTCTAATTTATTTCTTAACTGATTCCTAATGGCAAATTAAAAATGACATCAGATATTCAAAATTTTGACATTAAAATTTTCGTTCAATTTTCGTCGTAAGAGGATCAAACTATTTTTTTATTTTGTATAATAACTACGAAATTTTCCTCAGTATAGAGTCCAGGGGAACGTGTAAAACATTATATCTCGTAATTTGTGTAAAATTTTATATTTATATATTAGGCCCCATATAGTTCTATTAATCAAGCAAAATTTTCTACAAATTTCTCAAAATAAAACTTATTAATAAGTCGAATAAATATGCTGAATTTTAAATAGTTATTGAAAAATCAAAATAAGTCCCGATTTCCCAGTAACATAGTTTAAGAAAACTAGAATGTTAGTGCATAGTGTTTTGGTTCAATGTCCATTAACATCCACTCTTTGTACACATTCTTCATTTTGGTAGCAAAATTCGTGGCAAAGCCGGCAATACCACAATAGGAAAGGTTTTATTCTTATCAGCGTCATTGGCGGTGCACTGTGGAACGATGCTTAACAAAGGCGTCTCAAAAATTATTTTTGCGAAAGTTGCTTTACTAAAATATCTAATATAGTTAATATTACCTAAGACAGAGGAGTGTTTAAATTCAATATGCATTTGGGGAAATTAAAAGTTTTTAATTTAATAATAGTCTTACAATTTAGAAAAACAAAATAGAGGAAAGAAGTGATTTTTGTGTCTATGGTTTTACAACGCTTATAAATAAAGCCCGTTTCCCCTTTTTAGTGTAAGTACCCCTATTATTAAGTAGTTTCTTGTAGTTTTATTTGGTATCAAGTTATTTGAGAAAAATTCTTGCAGCTTCCTTTGATTAAATAATTTTCACTACAAAGCCTGTTTGAAAAACACTTCAGTAGTCACTAGTATTATAACACTAGTAATACACTTTAGTAGTATTACTAGTGTTAGCGAAGTTTGCCGAAGTTCTAAATTTTATTTTATGTTGTAGGTGCTTAATGGTACTTACTACTATTATATTAAAAAGAAGTGAGGGTTTTATGCGTTTTTCTTAAAACATTAAATGTAACAAGATGCCATATAATAATAGTAGGCGAATCAAGAGATTCACAGCATAGCACTAAAAATCAGAAATACAAGAAAGCGTATATTAGAAGTTAACCATGATCTATATAAATTCTGCTCGCTTACATGTATCGTTCCTTAATCCTGATACTGTGAAGGTTAATGTTCTATAGTGGATATTATAGTATTGTCGGATTTTACTTTATCTTGTCTCGAAACATTTTGACATTGTCAGACACTGTCATTTTAATTTTCGACTTCAACAGATGCACTTGTGATTTAATTTTAATTTTATGGGTTTTTCTGTCATACTGTATCGGGAAATTTAGTTGAATTATTATACTTGTATTTATAAATGCTAATGCACAGTTTATATTTTTAATTTTGTTTATACTTAATTTTGTTTATACGTTAATATTAGTCTTATGGGTCTTACTGTCATACTGTTTTAAGAATTGTATTATAATTAGTTGAATTAATATACTTGTATTTATAAATGCTTTTATTACTTGTATATTACGGTTCCATTTAAAAGTTTGTATTAGCTTCGGTACTTGAATACTATAAGATAACACATAATGTAAATTTGTCAATTCTGTACACAATTCTGTATGCTGTAGGCTCTACCTTGTTTCATATTTCAGATTCTATTGTTATGCACTGTGAATTGGTAATTGTATTAGATTTCTATAGCATTTTTAGATTTAACTTTGGTTGTAGATTGCCTCTGTTAAAGCTATCATTGCCTAGAAGGTTTTGATCGAAATCTTGCATGAAATATGGAAATTAGTTAAATCAGTATACCTGTTTCTACAACTGTTATTGTATGGTCATCTTGCCAATTTGTTTTATATTTTGCAATGACTTGGTAAGTTTCTACAGCTAAGATTGAAGTACATATACCGTTGTTGTATGGTTTGATTGTCACAATTATGATTGAAGTATTGTACTGAACCACGATTTTTAATTATTAATAATATTGAACAGTTAAGGAAATGTTCTTGCTGTAGGCATTTGGCATTTGAGTATTGTTATGGTATTATCAGTCTTTATTTTCTTCATTAAATTAAGGTAGCCTATTTCATTATGCATTGATTTTGGTTCTTGGATCCAATAAGATAACACATAGTGTAAGTTTGAAAATTATGTAATCAATTATAATCAGTCTCACATTTCTGAACACTCTGTTTTGCATTGTGATTTTGGTAATAGTATTACATATTGTAATTTTCGATATAACTCTGATTGTAATTTATAACTTGGATGTTCTTTTAATATGAATGTTGATTTTTAGAAGTTGAAGTATTTGACTTTATTAACATATTTCTTTCACTGTGTTATTAATTTTGAAAAGTGTATTTGTAATAACAATTGTATAATAGACTCATATCTATGTCTTGGAAGGCCTCGTTTGCCAATGTATCTTTTGCTTTGAAAAATAAATGCTTAGAGGCAGAGGCTGTAATCCATGTGAGGCAGACGATTTAGTCAGCCAGGAAATAGAGCCTCTGTTCTATGGTACACCTGCCCGCTTACATGTATACTCCATCTTCTGAAGACTATTTTCATATCATCTAATCTACTTAGCTCCTTACCGTGTCACCGTGTTTACTATTTTCTCTATGACAGCAAGATTTATCTGTCTGATGGTTCTTCATAACACCTTCTGTATGCACCACGTTTAA
This sequence comes from Stegodyphus mimosarum, assembly GCA_000611955.2. NCBI lineage: Eukaryota > Metazoa > Arthropoda > Arachnida > Araneae > Eresidae > Stegodyphus > Stegodyphus mimosarum. Next base: position 258,176 of record KK118281.1, on the reverse strand, counting down.
AATTGAATTGATGAAGCCGTGTTGAATTGCGACTTAATGTTTAGCTTGATACAATTAATTTATAAATTAAGTAGCAAAATTGTCTATTATTGTCTGTTTTGGTATACGGTCAGATTATTCTTTTATTTTATTCGTTACACTAAGAATTTCAGACATATTTATTCATACAACAGGTTTAAACACTTTTTTAAAAATAATTAAAAATTTCTAATCGCATTCAGAAATTGGCTATAGATATGTAGGAAATAAATCTGTTTACGCAGTCAGTTTTTTTTAATGAATTCAGCATATTTCAAACACACTCTTTGATGTTTAGGTTTAAAAATTTGCTTTCCAGATTTAACGATAATTTGAAATAAAAATTAATTTCTAAGAAAAAAATTATTTAGTATTATATTTCTGGTTTTATTAAGGAAAGGTAAAAAACCTTTCCTTGTATATTAAAAATAAAGTGACATTTATCAAACTGTGAAACATCACTTTAAATTAACGTACAGGAGTGAAGAAAACAATATTTCTGTGGATTTCAAATGGATATTTTTAAAAGATTTTCAATCTAAATATCGCGCAAACGTAGTCTTAATATTACCAGTTATAATCCATTTCAATTTTTGCCAGAAAATATAACGTCATTAATACGAGATAAAATTTTTACCACATAAACATCTATGTTGCATTCATAAAGAAACTCTCTATAAACTGTATACACGAGGCAAAATATCGAATTTTTCATTTCTAGATATTAGATAATTTCTGTAAAACGAAACCCTCTGTATATAGATGTAAAATATCTTTTTTAAATAGACTATGTATTTGAGAATATGTGTACCAAATTTAGTGCAATTTTAGACAGTCAAAATTTGGCATGCAGAAAAACTATTACAACGTTTTGTATCATAGAGATAATAGTAGTTTTTTAAAGGCAGTGGAGGTGATGGCCAAATTTGATCCGTTATTTCAGAACACCTTAATAATGTCAGTAAATACAAAGATAACAAAAAAAAAAAAGATGTATTCCACACTACTTAGAGCAGCATTTTCAAAATGAAATAATTAATATTTTAGCCGAATATATTCGAAATGAGATAATACGCATTGTCAAAAAAGCCAGTTATTACACTATAATTCTCGACCAGATATTAGTCATATAGAACAAATAACGTTTGTAATTAGATATGCGAACACTACTGATAATAAGGTAGATATTTTGGAATTTTTTCTATGATTTTTTCCACTAACTAATACCACTGGAGAAGGTCTGTGCAATTTTCTGTTAGAGAAGCTATTACCTAGTTTACAGGTCGATGTTAAAGATATACGGTGTTAGGGCTACGACAGTGGATCGAATATGAAGGGGAAATATAGGGCTTCAGAAACATATTCTTGAAATCAATCCTAGAGCATTATACTTGCCGTGTGCGGCTCATACATTAAATCTCGTTCTTAATGACGCTGCCAGCTCCAGGGGTGAAATTTCTAGGTTCTTTTATTATGGTACAAGAGATATATAATTCCTTTTCTGCGTTTCCATATCGATGGTATTTATTAAAAAAGCAAGTGAAAATTTTAACTTTAAAACCGTTAAGGGAAAAAAGTAGGAAAGTCGTATCACTCCTGTTAGACCTCTAAAGCTATACCTAAAAAACATAATTACCGAAATACTACTTTAATTGAAGATAGCACCAGAGACAGGAAAACAAATTGGGTGCTGAATCAATAATTAAAAATCTTGACACATTTAAATTTTTGTGTTTAATTTTAATTTGGCATGATTTATGATAGAGAATTGATGGATTGCGTAAAATGCCTCAAACTCCTAAATTAAACTTCGCGGAATGGATTGAAGGCTTAGATAATCTTAAAAAATATTTAGTTTCCCAACGATCTGACGATAATTTTAAAATATTTGTGGATTCAGCAACAACACTTGTTCGAGATTTGATCCCGAATTTCCCATCTCGAAGCTCAGCAAAAAGGTCCGTTTATTTGATTACGAGGGCAGTGGTGAACCGGTTTTAAATCCTTTCCAGCAATTCGAAGATTGCTTTCTGTTTTGCATTCGTGATCACGCGATCTCTTCTGTAAATTAAAGATTTACCTTATCTGAATGTTATTCAATATTTTGCTTTCTGTATGAGTTTCACAACATTTCTAATGGTGAACTCATGAAAGCCTGTATGGACTTCGATATCAAGTTACAGGTAGAGGAGGAAGGAAATATTGTGAAAGATTAGACGGTATAAAACTCTTTAATAAAATAACTTCATTCAAAGATATTTTTCCAGGTAAAAAACAGCCAATTGAGATATTAGAATCTATAGTAAAAAATTATCTCATTCCCTGTTTTCCAAATTTTGCTCTAATAATAAAAATAGAAATTAAAGTTTCAATAAATTAAAAATTTTTAAAAATTACTTGAGAAATAATATGGCACAAGAAAGGTTTTCAGATTTGGCCGTCATCTCCATTGAATCCGAAATCTCTAAAAAAATTTATTTCACCGAAATTATTGACAAATTTGCTTCTCAGAAAGCCAGTAAAGTAATTTTTTAGTTAATTTTTAGGCATTCTTTGTAGAAGGACTGACTTATATATTTTTCGTTTCACGAGACTTACGCTTTAGCACTTTTTTACTGGATTATATTTGAGAAAATACTGTTGTTTTGCATTTCTAACTATAAAATGTCTATTTTTATTTCAAAGGTAATATTTGTGATTTGTTTATTATTTTTTAAAAGTATTTTGTCGCTATTGTAACCTATTAGCTGGCGAATAAATAGTTTTACACTTCAAATTTTATTTGCATTTTTATGAATGTTTTACTTTTTACTGTTATACAGGTAGATGAGTTTATACATCAACGTTAAGTACTAGCCCAAATATGAAAAATTCTCTAAAGGGGCGGCACATTAGGTTTTTGCAGGCGGGCGGCCGACACCCTAAAATCGGCTTTTTTTAGAGGACAAGGTGTATATAAACTAAAACTACATTTTTACCTTTAAATCAATAAAATAACATCATATTTAGTTTTTGAGTAATAAATTTTATTTTTGAGAATTAAATTATTTGCGTTCAAAAGTAAATTATTTGAAGATTTTAATACATATTTTACTACTCCTGTTTTTGAAAGACACTGAAGAGTATTTAATTTTCGTGCTTCATTGCACCAACAGATGGCACCAAGTTACAAACCTGAAAGAATTTTCAGATTTTTGTTTCATAGACCTGCGTATATATTCTAGAGATGTATCAATATCTTTCTTAAATTCAGTTATGAATGATGCAAAACACCTGTTAGAAACAATTTCTGTTTTTTTTAAGAGTATTGAATATATTTTACTTTTAGATTCGAGAATATAGCGACTTTTTTTAAAAGTCATTAAGAAAATTATCCATAGTTTCCTGTTATTAAATATTTTTTTTTTAAATAGCGTTAATCATTATTGAAATATACGTACTATGTGTTATTGGAGGTTTTGCATTTTATTTTTTACCTTAGAAATATTGTTGCTTAAATTATTTTATAATCCAAGATGCATAAAGAAGCGTGCATATTTATTCAATACTTCAGTTTTATTCCTCTGTAATTTTCTTCTTTTCGTTTCGAGAAAAGCTACTAAAATAATTGTACAAAATTAATTTGGTGTTAATTAATTAATTTGAAAAGACAGTCTTGTTTTTTAAGTTTTCACATTAAAAAGCAAGCCGGCAACGACTGAAAAAATATAAAAATAACAACTGCACATACATAAGGTACATAAGGATGATACATAAGGTTTTTAAAAAGTGCTGCATTGCTGTCTTAACCAGCACTGAAATTCATAACATGCTCACCAAAAAAATTAAGAAATTTTCTAAAAGGTTTTGAGCGCTTTCAAGGAAAAGTGCAGTACTATCTTTTTGTTTCGTTTTGTTTTGTGTATACTACTGAGAAGATGTAGATATAAGAAAATACTGCTCATTATACAATATTTAATGAAAGAAAGCTTCATACTATAATAATTTTTTTATCACAGTACTACACGAATTATGGAATAGATTTACAAATGGAAAACTTTAAATTATTGCAGTTGTTTTGAATTATTCACATAACAGATAACCAAGATAAAAAGAAAATATTATTCAAATAATTTGTTTAGTTCAGTATTTATTAATTAATATGGGACACTTTTTCAAGACCCTGGAGTAAATAGACAGACAGACAGACAAAGTACGCAAATGTCTTGTTTTGCATCCGCTAAGTCTTTCTGCCCGCAGTGCGAAACATCAAGTTTAAGTGCGAAGGAATGGCAAATAGAAAGAGGGCAATTTAGTTTGGGAGAAAAATAATTTCGTAGCGTTTGTTACGAAATTGTTAAAAGCAGGTAATAAAGTGAGACCCAGAGTAAAGACAAATAATAATAATTATGGCCCAAGTAAGACAGAGAAGATAAAAGGGAAGTGCGAAGAATCATGAATGTGTCCTAGCATGCAATGAACGATGTGTCAAATATTGGAGAAGTCCATGTGATTTATCAACTAATCATGAAATCCTTAATGTACTGTTGTAAGTTTATAGTATATTGATTGAGGTATTTATAATACTAACCTTAGATAAATAAAAATTTAAAAAAATAAATAAATAAATAAAAAGGGAATGTGGGAATGCTTCGTTCCAGTAATTCAGCACTCCTGAACATTTGTTTCTCATCAGAGTAAAACATGAAACTAAAAAATACCCCTGATCAACAGTGTGGTGCTTTGAAAACGGTTTAAGTGTGCTAAAACTTTTTAAGTGGCAAAACCAAAGGGGGGAAAAAGTAGGATTCCGGCTTACAATTTCAAATCTAGTTAAGAAGCTAACTTTAAGCTAAGAAAGTAAAATACTATTAATAAAAAGTTTAAAAAATGCAGATAAATAAAAATGGGGAATCTTGGTGGAAAATGCTTGCTTCTACCATCAGACAAAGGGAAAAATGCTTGCTTCTACCATCAGACACAATAGCATAAAAATATACGTCAGAAAAAAGCAGATTTTCATACACGTTTTAGAACACAGCAGCAGACAAATGTCGGTACTCATACACAGTTATCAGAAAAAAAAACTGAAGATGATGATACTCAGATGCTTTCAAAGTAAACAGCAATAAGCTAGAATGCACAGTGAAGCTTCAGATAAAAGTTTTAAATGTTTGGAGTAAATCAAGAAACGTTACGAAACAATCACATAAATCTTAAAAAGCGGCATCTTTAAATCCTCAGAGATTCATAGGAGTAACAAAAACTAAATACAATAATCATGATATGATCAAGAAAAATCATCTTAAACGCTTCTAAGATTTCAACAACCATACAGGAGAAAAAAAGCCTGGCAACATATCACGAATGCATAAATAAGCTTCAGAAGCGGTATAAATTTTTACATAGCAAACAATCTTCCCTACGAAGGGGATAAAATTTTAAAATCTAAATACTGAAAATTTTATACAAGAAATAAATGAATAAGTAAAAGAAAGAATCGCTCCACTCCATACGTATTCCTAATATCAAGGAGCAAAAATTTTTCCTTTTCACTTTGAAATAAATGCTTTCGAGTTCTCGATTGCAGTTAATGAACCCATAGAGTTTACTGGAGTTTTCATTACAGGGCTTCTTATACAGCTGGTTTCTACGTTCCTTTCTAAATGAAACGTAGTATATTGCTGTCATTTTAGAGCGAATCTGATAAGACTAATTTCAAGAAAGTAAAGGGAACTTTTGTATGAAACGTACAAATAAAAATCAAGCTATTTTAATAGCCGCATTTGTCATCACGATTTAAAAGTTGCACTATCCACAAATCCGGAAGCTGAACAAGATCTGCCGAAAGATTTGAATGTTCCAGAATCAGCAACGATTATTATTTGTAGACAGATTGAGGAACGTTTTCTGACTGATCATACTTCACGCCTTTGCGAAGATTTGCCGTTATCCCAAGCCGTCACTGTAAAAAATCGCAATAGAATCTAACAACATGAATGAGGTTGGCTTGATAAATGGAAAGGTACCACTGTTCTTGAATGACGAATATAGTACTTCTTTATGGGTTCTTATGATCTTCGACTGAAAGTCCAGATCAGATATGTCCTATCCATCGGAAAAGGCAAGTTCTTCAGAACAAGATTCTGAGACATACCTTGAATATGCTTTAATATGTCAAAACAGCCGAATTCAAGAAGAACAAATAATTGAACATGTTAATTAATATCCAAACCTTATAGTGTTACACAGTTTACACTAACAAGAAGAAAATAGAAAAAGTCACACTACTAAACAATCGGCAGTGCTGCAAACTATGAAAGACCCCTTAATTAGTTCAAAGTACGTAATTACAATCGCCCGAAGAACACTTTTCATAACTTCGAGTTTTAGGAGGTATTGAAAATGCAGTTATCGGCAGCACAGAAAAACAATTCAGCCTTATTAACGTTATTAAATTCTGCTCACTGAGTGATATTTACTAGCGTATTAAACCTCTACTACAAGCCTAAAGTTCGATAGCGGAAAGAGAGAATTCAAGGTGATTATCTGAACGACGAGATTATCTGAACTGACGGCTATCTGATTTGTGTAATACATCTCTTTAGCGAGAGGTGTTGGTATGAGATGCCATGAGTTCCAGCAGCTGATCATTGAAATGCGTAATGGGTATAGTGAGAATACTTTTATTCCTCGTCGGGATGCTGTGGCCTATCTTGTTGTATTATCCTCAGAATCTGCCCTGCAACCTTTGACAATATGATAATATTTAATCAAATAGCTCTAAGCAGATACACTAGATACTTTCTTGGTGATCATAATCCCCAGAATTCGTTTGGATACCTAACCATTTGCGAACATATCAATCTTTCATTGCCTGTGAAAAAAATGGTTCCATCAAATGCCTTATAAACAGGGCCAGAGCAGAGTTGCACCAGGTGGTAAAATGTTTAGAATTTAGAAATGCACTGAGTGACTAAATTTAGGGATGGCAAAGTTTTCGAATTCAGGGAAGGCACTGGACTGCAGAATGTGGGAGTGGCAAAATTTTCAGAACTTGTGTAAGCACCAAGCAGCAGAATTTAGGATCCGCACAGATTGCGCCAGAAGGCAAAATGCCTAGCGGAGCCTTGCTTATAAATGATGGCCAGTAGTGGATGTCAGTCAATATCGCATGTTCGATAATTTCTCGAAGACGTAAAGCCTTCTATGACACTCCGTTAATGGTCATGAGATTTACTGCATCAGGCCAACTTACCCTACATATCTATATCTAACCACATTAATATAAAACACACAAACATACACTAACGTAAAAACACACGTACTACTAGAAAAGAAATTCTAGTAAAAACTGTTCAGCAATTAACGAGAAAAGTCAGAGTAGAGTTTAAGACTCTTCCCATGTATCTCATTGAGACTGAACGCAATGAATCTGTAATTCAGCTAACCTAATGAACTTATCTCTTTATGTAGAACATTTTAAAACCACTAAGGGCCCTACTCTGTGCTATAACTGCCAACGCTATGGGCACAGTAAGACCCATTGTCATCATAAGGTTTGATTAAAGTTTCAATTACTTTTGCATACACATTCATATATTTTTAATATATGTGTTTTAGTTAAGTTCCTGTATGGGAAATATCCACAGACAACCAAGTGAATAAGGTTAAGTTCGATCAGTTTATTTAAATAGGCAAAGAAAACTAGGATTATCTGCCTAAGGGGAGGTATACTTTTCTGGAAGGTGTTCTAAGACAGGGATCTCCAACCTTTTCATAACTTAGATCCTATTCTAGAATACCGGTGGGGTGGTGAGCACATTTACTTTTGCAAGGTAAATTTAAAGGTAAACATAGTTAATACACATAATATGCAATATGAGTTATTCCAAAAATGTAATTTTAAGATATAAAAGTTATTGATTGTATTCTTATGTAAAATAAATAATTACTAATAAATAATACGGGCAAAAGTTTACAAATTCTTTGGTTTACAATCCTTTGCTATGAAAATTCTTTACGTAAATATAATTCTTAAAGTCAGTGTGAAATCTGTTAATGCATTTCCTTTGTCATTACTTCATAATTAGTATTGATGATAGTCTAATAATCATAATCATAATAATTCTAATCATAATCAGGATAGTTGATATTCTTGCTCATAAGCAGTTATCAAGAACAGTAAGTCGAGATCTGTACTTTGATTTTAAGATATTTATTGCTGAAATAAACGATTCATACAAGCATGCGGAACCAAAAAAAAATGGCCTGTATGATGCTCTTTTCAAGAACTTATATTCATTTCTGTTCAACGGAAGTTTTCATCTGATACACCCGATTTTAAGAAAATGTCATTTTTAAGAACCAAAATTTCAAATTCTAGTTTTCCCGTACTTGTTCGAATAAACTATGCAATGTACAATAAATTATGCAATGTATGTAGCTTTTCTGTTACATTTGCTTGGAAAGTAAAAGGATTGATGAGAATGTGCTCGATAATATTAAACTGTTGAAATTGTTTTTCAAACTAGTCTTGAAATATTTGAAGGTTCGCAGCAAAAAGGGATAAGCCAATTTCATTTTCAACCTTTTTTTTCATATTTGGGAAATGCAAAAGTGACTTTATCTGCAGATGTGATATCCACGAAATCAGTTCAGCTGTCAACGATTTAACAGAGCCTACCGTTAAAACTATATGCTTAGCTTTTCCTTGAAGCATCAAGTTTAAATAAATTAATTTCTTAGTTATAAGGAAATCTTAATTCACTAGCTATTTAAAGTACATTAATTCCGCAAAATTTTTATTTTTGGTATTGAGTTCTTTTTTATTTTTTGCATTAAAGTTATAATTCTTTCAAGAACCTTTGGCTTTACTGAACCAACGTTCTTCAGTATGCAGAATGAGATCATGATCTACAGGATTTTATGGTAAGATCTTGAAAAGACGGTGTTGCGAATGGGCTGCTGGAATAAATATTACTATTTTTGTAACTATTTTCATAAAATGTCCTACAATATCTACCATAAAAAGTTTCTTGGTGGGTGTGAAAAACGGTCTCGAAAGAAAAGTTAATGAAAGAAATAGACAAGTCTGTTTTCACCAAATAGCATGCGGTGTGTTTTTTTTATGTTATATTTAAATTATCTGTCATTAAAATTGGAAACAAGAGTTCAGATTTAAAACAAAATGAAAGACGTCGGATGCAATCTTTTTCGATCGTCTTTTTTGTGTAGATATATAATTTTTGTAACTTTTTTTTTATGTTGGGCATGTAAAATGTATTTGAAATATCTATAAAAGTGTTCCCTTAGAATACGCATAAATTTCAAATATAGTTTGTTGCAATTTTTTCTAGGCCAGGCTGGCCCGAATTAAACCTTTGGATGAAAAAACGATAAGTGAAACCTTTTTTTCTTAATCTAGAATTTTGATAGACTGAGAAGAAATTTGTAGTTATTTTCTCTTAGTTTTCAAATGTGGGTAATGCAATGATACGACATATAATTTGAAATGATTTATCTTCCCTGTAGAGGACAACAATCCATTAATATTACCAACCATTTCTCGTGCCCCATCAGTAATTGTCATTGACAGCTTGTACAAAGGCATGTCCATGAATTTACATATGCTGTAAATATCCTGCAGATATCCTCTCATCTTGTCTACCTTTTCATAGGTGATGTTTTCAGCAATCTATATAGTAGTCAATCTATATAGTATAGTAAGTAGTGACCCTGATTGCCATAGCTATGGGCCCTGTCATAGCTATGGGCCAAGAAAAGGCTTGGTTGTAACTGTCCGTCCCTTCATCGGAGGCAACGGTGGCCACCTATTAAGTGCCTCCATAATGAAATGGCCACTACTTCCGGCACTTATAGTGACGCAAGGCTAATGGATATTTAATAAAGCCAGATAAAAAGAAATTTAGTTCTCTTTTGCATAAAAGTTACTAAGTTCCATTCTCACCATAATTGCTAATTGTATAGTGTTTGATATATCTGTAGACTCATCAAACTTTAGTGAGAACCACTCACATATTTCCAATTGACGTTTTAATTGAATTTGCATTTCTTTTGAAATGACACGTATTCTTCTTGAGATAATGTTATCTGATGACTGCAAGTCTTGTACTGTTGACATAATGTCACCTTTATTAGAAAATCTCTCAAATAAGCAATCAGCATTAGTTAAAAATGCTTCTTTTCGCAACTAACCATCCTGGAAAGGCTTTTGTTCCTTATGAACATGTGAGAAATTTTGAAAGAAGCAATAGCATGTAACGTTCTGCTGTCTATCTGCCATGTAGAATCTGGAGAATTAGTGATTGCACCGAAGAAGGGCTAAAATTACCCTTTATTAAACTCTTTAAATTATTTACAATGCGTCAACTTGACGCTAACATACTACCCCTCTGTTACTGAAACAGTAGAATCAAAACTCAAAATTGGAGATATTCACAAGTAGTAGAATTAAACTACAGGGCTTATACAATCATGTATCCTACAGCGCGTCTAACCAGCAATCAAAGCTAAGCCGAAGCTTGCGTTACAACCACGCACAGACTTTTCCCAAACTCTCTCTAACTTTCTCTACTAGAACATCGATATTTAAACTTTTTCTCCCACTGGTAGAATTTGCATTCCTTACGCGCGCTACTAAAATTTAAATAGTTTGTCATTGACAATTAGGGGAATGAAGGCTTATAGGAAAGTAATTTAAAATTAAATTTAACTGGTGATTTAAAATAAATATAAATCCCTACAAGCGTCATTCTTATATTTTATCACAAGCTCAGTGAAAACTAACCGTTGGACAAACAGGATTGGATTTTAGCTGATTTATCTTCATCTTTCTCATTTGCGATTAAGTGGATAGGTCATATTAAAAGTGGCATGAATTGTCTGAAAGTGATGTTCAACATTATGTTTTTTCGGCACTGTAACGCTATTGTCGCACAACAAACAAACATATTTATCTTCACAATTGACGAAAGAATATTATTCTTTCCAGTCGGTATTAAAATTACAGATTCTTTGTCTATTATTTCAGTAACTGATTTGGTTATTAAAATAAGTCCCTTATGAATAGTTGTTGGAAATATATAAAAACAGTCAAGTAGAAGACACCAAAAATAAAGGCCGCATACTTTAAAAATATGCGCATAAAATTAGTAATAAATATAACATCTCATTTAAGGGAACGCCCATTAAATGAGGATTTTCCTTCGAAGATGGCACCACTATGCAGAACAATGGCGTCGTCTACAAATAGTGGCATACAGTATAGTAGCACAGGGAGATATTAAAAAAAATATTCTTAATGAATGTACATTTGACATTTTTTGATTTTTAACATGAAACTGGGACAAAAAGAAAAACTGGCAGAGACCATGCCTTCAAACTGTTAAAATCTGGTAAAACCAGGACGACTGATAGGCCAATTTAAAATGATAAACATATAAGTTTCTTTAAACAATTATATTTATATTTCTCTAATTAATTACTAACTATAAAAAATGACATAACATTTTATTGAAAACTTCAGTGTTTTTTTATTGTGATCGCAGAGAATCGGGCACACGTAAAAGCATCGGCGGAAGCAATGCTGCCCGCAGGCATAAGACTGGGAACCCCTGTTTTAATTGAAAATTTCTAGCATTCACCACATGGGAAAAATCGCGAAAACCAACCACGCAGTGAGTCTTTTCGTCTAGGTTCGAGCCGGAGACAAACTACTAGTATTTAGTGATCTTAACCATTCAGCGACTGGGGCAGAGCGTATAAGACAGTTCAGCACAAGTAATTTGCCTTTGGTTCAATTCCTGGCAAAGACGCTTCCACAGATGTTTTTCATTTGGCATAAATTTCCTGATAGCAGAAGCATTTGTAAATCGAAGTGTGTGTCAATGCACGAAGGGCAATAAAATTGTCCCCAAAAAATCAACTAATTGATGATCATTTGACGGAACTATATAAAATATCATAATCATCGAAAATCTACCTTATATGACCTTGTTGCTTCATAAGGGCCACAAAATATTGTTATTAATTTGCGTCATATTTTAAAGACGAATAATAGACTCAAAAATGATTTTTCAAAACGCAGTTTTGTATTGCTTATATCTGGAGTTTTACATACGATCATAATGTTTCTCTGTCAGCAGAAATGTTTATAAAGGTAATATGAAATAAATATAACTATCATCTAGGGTAAAATGTGTTTATTATTCTAGAACACATGTTCCATAGATATCAGCTGTCAAAACATTTTGGAAAAGCTATTAACATGCAATAAACTGGTTGGCATATACAGGGTGTTTCAGAGATCATGGGACAAACTTGGAGGGGTGGCGGAGCGTACTAAAACATGCATTTTTTGTGTAGGAATGTAGGATCTAAAGTGACGGGTAAAGGCATGAACGCAAAAAAAGACACGAAAGGAAAATGAGTTTATGTACAAAATCAAAGCAAAGTGCTATTTTGCAGCAATACAGTATTCACAATAAATGTTTAAAAAACTAACAATAATAGGAAACACTAACAATAATAGGAATTACAGCTGTGATTGGCTGGCAATGCAGCGGTAGAGGGAGGTAGTGGGCCGGACAAACCACGAACCGATGCATCAGAGGATCATTCGCAACTCTGAGCGTGAAGGGTGAGTTTACGCACAGGGAAAAAGCTGGCATGTGTGACGTTCGTGATCGCATGTGGTTCTAGCACGATGGTGCACCAGCTCATAACCACGTGCGGGTCCACAATTACTAGGGACATTTCCGGGCCGATGGATTAGCCGTGGTGGGCCGATTCGATGGCCACCCCGTTCGCCAGATTTATCCAGCTTGGACTTTTTTATGGGGCCATCTGAAGAGCATCATTTACGAGACTCCCGTTGACTCACTGGAGACCTCGTTGCACGACCATCCATTGCGGCTGCAAGCATGCGCGAAATGCCTTCGTTTTTCAAAATGTTCGTCAATCCCTTCTGCGACGTTACCAAGCATGTATTACTGCTGGTGGTCACAAATTTGAGCATTTATTGTGAATACTGTATTGCTGCAAAGAAGCACTTTGAGTTGATTTTGTACATAAACTCATTTTCCTCTTGTGTCGTTTTTTTGCGTTCCTGCCTTAACCCGTCACTTTAGACCCTACATTCCTATAAAAAATGCATATTTTAGTACGCTTCAGCACCCTTCCAAGTTTGTCCCATGATCTCTGAAACACCCTGTATACAGGAGTTGGTTGGTTACCTTTAGTATGAGAAACTACAGAGTCTAGAAAACTAAAGGACTCTTCTTTAAATTTAGGTTCAAAGAATGGTGAAAAATGAAATTGAAATGCTTGGAACACTTGGGCACTTCATAGGTAAGCCCTCGAACACGGAAGCCCAGAGGATACTGCCATAAAACCATTACGTAATATAACAATAGATGACATAACAAGAGAACAGTTGGGGCCGGACGTTTGATGCGCCGCCTCCACCATCTTGGATCACGTGACACTCGGAAGCTATGTGGATGTCTTTGAATGACGCCATGCATGATAGTTTAAATTTTTGTGGCAATGATAATATTTTTTCAAGATTTTAATTTCTGTGGCAACGACCTCTTGAACCACGTGTTTGAAATGACACCATCAGTTTCTTTTTTGGGGCATGAGTTTTACAAAGTGGTGGCAGGAGGATGACATCTTCCATAACCTGCTCCGAGTATATTATTTTACGAACTGGCGTCTGCCGTATCACACCTTTATATGCCTGCACTTAAGGTAAACGAATATATTTTTGTGGACAAATCAGATTCCCCGAAAAATGACCTCACCGCCTCTTAACCAATTTAATTTAATGTAAATAATTTACATTATTTAATAAAGATAAAAAATATGTATGCTAGACCTAATAGAAAATCATCTTCGGAACTGTGGCTGAAATTTTAATAAAATGTGTTATACTTTGGAATATGAATAAAAATAACGGCTGATCATTTGAGTTACATTTTGTTTACTGATTTAGCTAAATATAGAATAATAATTGAAAAAATATCATATAACAAGTATTTTCTATAAAATATATGAAAAAAAGTTTACTTTACATAAAATGATTATTACGTATTTGAAACATCGTTGTGTTTTCACAAACGTTTGAAAGTACGCTATCGGTAGTCTTTTAGACAATTCGAAAATATTTACTCTTTGCTATTGGTACATGTCAAGGAATTTCCGATACTTTTTTGCTAATTTTCAGGTTACGAGATTTTAAAATACTTAAAAATGCAGAAGGTTTATATTGATTTTTTCTATGCCAGATTTATAGGGCGTTTGGAAAAATAAACACACCTATCCCTCGATTTACAAAGAAGATAGGTTCCGCACAAAACCATGTAAATCGAAATCTTGGATTTTGCTATGTAAAACCGTGTAAAACGAAAAACACGCTAAATGTGCATAATTTAGATATTTATTTACATAAAACAAAAGTAAGACATCTTGAAGTAAGTAAAATTATACTTCGTTCATAAAATAACAAATATATATAGGTAATAGAGGTACATATTTAATTTATTTTACATTGGGAAAATATAAGATCATTCAAAAAATTATTATAAGTTAAATCACTGTTATCACTTTTATGAACTATTAGTCTTTTCTTCTTGATTAGTGTGATGCCACTTTCATCACTTGATAAGATTCTGCTTCAATGGTTGACGAATTAGGAAGGATCTCAGATCGACAAGACTTTATAGTAAAATCCGTAATTAACAACGGATTAGATTTTTTTCCCTAAATCTTTGTAAACCTTCTCATATTGATTTAAGCACTTATTAAGCTCTCGTTGGAAATGGAGAGTTCGTTCAACATTCGTGTCATATTGTAAAAAATTATTACCTAATTTTCTTCCCAATTCAAGTCCTACGCTGATGACTGTTGCTGTGAACGTAACTCGATGAGAATGCTCTTCATCGGAATCATTGTCTTCATCATGTTTGTTTCATAAGTGATGTCAACTAACTCATCCTCATTTATTTCTTTATCAGCCATCATTTCTTCAATATCTGCCTGAGCTAAGTCCTCAAAACCTTCTCCTCGTATAGTTTGGACCAATTCAGTGATCTGAGAATATTGATGCTCTGATAGTAATCCATCATTCTCATCTTTGGTAACATCCGGCCATATTCCTTTCCACCATGCGTTCAGCGTTGATTGTTTAATCTGAGTATATGACGGTCCAACATGCTTAACACAATCTAAGATTGTAAATTTCTTCCAGGCATCCACAAGAGTAAGAGATTCATCATTCTCCATTTGTTCTAAAATATACCTGAACGCTTGTTTGATATACATTCCCTTAAAAGTCGAAATTATTCCTTGATCTAATGGCTGTAATAAGGAAGTTGTATTCTTTGATAAAAAGACAACTTCTACATTTTAGTGTTGAAAATCTTGAGGATGACTAGGTGCATTATCAATTAATAGGGGATTCTTAAAAGGCAATCCCTTTTCACTTAAATAATTTTGGTCTTCTATCCATATCACTAATGCTTTTCCATATTTTCCATTGTATCATCTCTTACATATGAAATTGTGCTCTTACTGCTGCAAATTCCAGCTGCTACCTTTTTTCTAATTGTGCTTATTGTGGCTTCATTCATGGAGTAAAAATTAGCAGCATCTGTTACTCTTTCTCTATTCCGTAGACGATCTAATATTTTAATTTTACTTTCTAAAGAAATAACTTTTATTTTATTTTTTTAAAATCTTTTGGCATTTTAAAACCTTAAGAAATTTACTTAAATTATAAAAATGCCACAAAAAATATAAATTTCGAAAACTTACCGGTAAACATTTAATATGTAGATTCAAATGAATGTAAGCTTTGGTGTAAACATTCAAATGACGTAAGCTTTGCTTGTAATATATTTCTCCCGCCTTCTTGACATGCTTTCGTAGTGTAGTTGAAAACATACTCGTGCGTATTCGAGAGGTCCGTGCTTCGAGTCCCGGGCGAGGGCATTGCATATTTTTCACATCTTTGTGCTTCAAAAAAACTAGGGGGATTATCCTTTTACAACACGGGGAATCCCCATCCTTGTTGTTGCCACCAGTATTATCAAAGGAATGAGATTCAAAAATAATTTCAAATATGTGTACTTGCGTATATGCAGGCGAATATACATTTTTACCAAGTTTTTGAAATCCATTAATTTTTAAACCGTGTAACCGTGTTTCTTTAATTTTACTTTTTTGAGTTTTATTCAATATACAACAAATGCAGTGTTTTTTACCATTTCATTTATTCGACATTCATATGAATTTCAATATTCTAAAATTTTCACATAGTTATAATTTTTCCTTTCAGCAATTAAAAGTGAGAGTAAATTCAGGATATACAGGCGAGTGGAGTAAATGCAGGATATGCAGACATGAAGTAAATTAAGATAGGATAATGTGCCGAAAAAGTATTAATTTAGAAGTCAAATAACAAAAACCATTTGCGCTTCGGCAGCTGAGGATGATAGTTCGGTAAAACCATCGAAACTAGTCTTGTGAAAATTTCCAAATATAACGCTAATTTTTGTTGTTTGACTTCTAAATGAATGAAATAAATGTTTTGAAGGAAAAAAAAAGTTTTTCAGATCTAGTTTGGTTTGTTTTGCTTTGAGAGAATACAGCAAAGCCTAAGAAGGCTATCGGCCTAAGTGGAGAAATGCTTTCATGGAGGACTTTCTAAGAGAAACTGGCTCGTATACTCGACCGCTGGTGGGCCTTTTCAGATCTAGGAAATAAGGTTATTCACAAAAATGTGTAAATATCTTTCAGTTTTTTTTTGCCAATGGCGGACACTTGTCGATAACGGCATTGGCCACTCCTAAGGCCAGAAATGGTGGCCATTTTATTGTGGAGGCACCTAATAGGCTGCCACTATTACCTCCTATGAGGGGACAGACAGTTTACATCCATTCCTTCTCCGGGATTCAAACCCGGGCCCTTCGGCATCGCAGACGGCTTCCCTAACCACTGTACCGTCTGGGCGGCATTTTTTAAATTCAAAGCTTTTTATTTTTATTTATTTATTTATTATTATTATTTTACAATGAAACAGCATATAACAAGCAAATGTACAAGTAGGAAAATGGAAAAAGACATAATTTAATAATCCGGGTTGTTAATTGATTATGTTGCAGTTCTTCATAAAGGGTGGCTGTAACGAAGGAAATATAGATGCAAACTCCTTTAAACTAAATGAGCAGCTGATCTTAACTTTTACAAAAGTCTAAGCAGAATTGTAAGTTCTACATAAGAGCGAAGACGAAATTGCCCCTGGTAAACAAACGTAGAACTTTTGTAAGAATTTTATGTAAGATTCTATATGATTTCTGGGACGTCAGGAGTGGAGTTAACAATTAATAAAAATAATCGCATGTTGCTATATTGCTGAAACAAAATCATAGAAAGTTTTATTTATTAGAAGTAGAAATAAATTATTTTTAGTGTTTTATGAATAACAGCAGCACCTTCTTTTGGCGGACAGCAACACAGTGAACATTGTAACAGACACAATGAAGTTCCGCCTTTTAGAAGCCCGCAAAGGATCCATCACACAGAAACTGATAAAGTGAAATCCTCAGCTCGACATACAATACAATACATTACATAAACAATATACATCACAAACCAGAACATTTAATCTTTCATTTTAATTATGAATCAAATCGATACATGAACAAGATCATTCCAGTCCTTCAGTAACAAATTTTTGGCTACACGAAGAAACTGAGGTGCAGAAAGGGTCCAGGAATTGATCTCATCTATAAGAGCTATTTCCTCTCAAACTGGTGTTCAAGCTCACGAATTTCTTTAATGTAATCCTGAGATGACAATACTTCCCCAAACCATGGTAAACTTAAGAAACCACCCACCGCCCTTAATCATGTCGCCTAATAAGTCTTCTAGCCCCTCAGTAAAATCACGGAGCCAGTTATATTCACCAGAATCCATCATTATCTAAAAGCAAATAATATTCTTATAACACACCAATTGTACAGAGTGGATGAAATGGTTTCAGAGGGTATGTAAGTTAAAAGGTCACAGGCGTCCTTTTTGTCGACGTAGCCAAAGCTTTCGACTAGCTGCACACACTCATCTACAGAATCCACAGTCTGGGCTTCTATTGAGCATTTATGTGAACAACATTCCACGCGCAATCAGCATTACTCGTGCATTGTATGCTGATGACACAGCGATCCTTGCTCAAAGTGGATTCCTTAGGTCGGTTATCCAACGTTTACAAAATCACATGCAGCCACTGGAGATCCGGCTAAAGAACTGGAAAATCTATATCAGCGTCTAAGAACGGTGGCTATCTTGTTCACGGAAAAAAAATAATGAAAATCTCAAATTTTATGAACTCAATCAAGTCCCTTATCTTAGAGTGATCCTCACAAATTCTCTCTCATGGATCCCATCATTACATCTATTAACCAGAAGTTTCGAAAGTGTAAAGCTAAACTCTACCCTTAACTGCTCGAACTATTGTTTCTATTTATTGATAATAAGTTACTCATTTATAAATCCATTCTCCTTTTCATGTTGCATTATATCTATCCAGGGTTACAGCCGAAAACATCGCAGACGAAAACATCGCGGAGAAAACAACGCAAGGGAAAACGTCGCGGTGCAAAACATCGTAGGAGAAAAGAAAGCAAAGAGAAAACAATCGCAGCTCTAAAACATCGTAGTACAAAATATCTTGGTCGAAAAACAAGCAGTTCAAAAAACTTCGCAGTTTAAAAACATCGTCGTCGAAAATAATCGTGGTAAAAAATAAAATATCTACAAATCATCGCATGACGATAACATCGCAAACATACGTTTTTCAAATCCCGTACTGACTTTCGTTATAATTAACAAATCGACATCCAAAAAATTGATTGCACGCTATACAGGAAAATGTTAACGACACATTAAGGATAAACGGAAACAAAGCAAAATATAACTTTTGTTAAAAGAATATCAGATTAACAAATGTGAAGGAAAATAATTTGATAATTAACTAAGCAATTTTTGCAGAGGTTACTTAATACAGTTATTTCTTACTTTTCCTAAGCATTTTTAGATTGTATTCTTCATAAAAAAATTATCAGTGAAACTTTATAAAAAAAGGTTACTTTTTTAATGACCCTCGTTAATTGCCTATGTAAATTTAAAATTCTATTAAGTTCTATAAGTCGCATTAATTTTCTACTCATTTTCCACTTCTAAATGCTTAAGTTTCCTTCTTTCTTTTTAAACAAAAGTTTATTAGTTCATTCAAAAATATGAAATATAGAATTAAAAAAATCTCTCTTTCCTTGCGCTCCCAAATCCTTATGCAAATAAGCATTTACAACTTTTAAAACCTGAAAACGCATGTGTGCGATGCTATCGGCATGCGGTGATTTGAAGGTACTTTATTTTTGACCACAGTATTTTAGACAACGATAATTTTAAAATGCCAAATTTTTGAAACGCTTTATTTTCGATCACGATATATTGTACTCCGATGTTTTCTCTTAGCTTTCTTTTCCCCCTCGATGTTTTGTACCACGACATTTTCTCCTTGCGTTGTATTCTTCGTGACGTTTTCATCCGCGATGTTTTTGCCACGATATTTTCGGCGGACACCCTGTCCAGTATGTACTTATTTTTTGAAGAAAAAGAAAAAAAAAAAAAAAAAAAAAAAAAAAAAAACGGAAAAAATGCTGCAAACTGTCCAGAACAGTGAAACAAATTTCAGATTCTCTTGGTATATTTGTACAAAAATAAAGATACATGAAGAACTAAAAATTGTCCAGCTAAGATCTTATTATTATCAACTAGCTAACCATTTTCACGAAAGCCAGGGGTGAATCAACATTCTGTAATAAAAATCTGTAATTCTGATTTTAATAACTCTTAAATAAAATAATAATAAAAAAAATAAATATCATACTAAAAATCTCTAACTATGGTTTTTAACTTAATATTTTAATAACAAAAGGACAATGGGCGTCTTTAATACCCAAGTAATTGTGTGAAATATGTATATATACGTTGTAGTAAGTTTTAATCACGTACATCTCTGAATTATCTGTATATAATGTATTTATGGCACCATTTAATCTGTAATTACCTTATTATTGTTTAAACACCGTTTCGATGGCTTTCTGTTCAAGCAATTAGCAAGCTGATTTTTTCCCTTTCCGAATACTTTACATGTTTATTAAGTTAATAGATAGAAAAATTTAGAAATTTTTATTTGGGGTAGGGCTTAAAACTCAGGAGTGTCGATCCTTGTCTCATTGTTCTCTTCTCAAGTCATCTATTTTTCTATTACGTAATGACTTCCGGATCGGCAGCCAGGGGCTTGCTACTGTCATGTGCGTTTCGATTATTTTTCAAGTTTCAGATGAAATTCTTTTGGACGTCTTTGCAGCTCTTGGATGTCTTTCCTAGGTGCAGGAGGATTAGTTTCCAATCACCGTGATTTCCGGATCTCATCATGATTGGCGCATAACTTTTGCCTGTGGTTGTACGTGGTAAGATAAAGTTTTTAATTCGAAATTAACCTGTTGTTTATGGCATTAAATTTCTTCATAATAAAAAAGACTCGGTTTAGTATTAAATAATTTATTATTCATAACATTTCTCTCATAGTTATAGAACATTTTAAAACTTTCTTTTTTGAGCGGTTATATACTTGCACATCGTCATTAAAACAATTCCAAAATAACCAGTTTTTTACTGTTGACAGAAACAGATCTAAAATACGACGTTACTACTCCAGTTTTCCCTTTAAGAAATATTAAACTGATAAATAATTCCCATTTATCTAGTAAATATAAATAGCATTTAAAGAAACTAATACGATATGACAACCAAATATTTTATAACGTGCCTTTTAGACTAATTATGTAATTCCGCCGCTACAAGCCGTTGGTTTTAGGTCGGTTACTTCATGTTCAATAGGCACTGTTACATAATTTCTTGTTTTATTTTTTATTTTATTTCCATTCTTTTTAATGATAAAGGAAACCAGAAAGTTCACCATCATTATTACGCGCACGTATCTATATTCACTTCGCATTACACTTTGATTTCATAAAATCATGTATATAACATGAAGAGAGGAATTTTTAACGCAAACTCTCGCATTCAAGATAACAGATTTTAATCTGCTTGTTGTTTTCCGTACTAGTCCATGCGACGTGTCACGATATTCTTGCTCAGCAATATACTGCAATATACTGAAATATACTGCAGTGGCGTAGTTACAGGAGAGCAACGGGGCACATCTGCCCCGGACGCAGCATCCAGGGGGCGCCAAACTGATGTTACGAAATTTTGAGAATTAAACGTTTTTCATTCTTGGTAAAAGGAGGGAGCGCGATCTTCAGTTGCCCTCGGGAGGTGAAC
This sequence comes from Stegodyphus mimosarum, assembly GCA_000611955.2. NCBI lineage: Eukaryota > Metazoa > Arthropoda > Arachnida > Araneae > Eresidae > Stegodyphus > Stegodyphus mimosarum. Next base: position 236,744 of record KK118281.1, on the reverse strand, counting down.
TACCACTCTGACGTGCTGAGACCTTCCAGCTGGTTCTACATGTCTACGAATACTTAGTACACTGGCTAAAGCATTACTACACCTAAGGACATGGCCGCAATAAAAACTGAAATACGGGTTTTTGCACTTGCGTTCATTGCTCTCTCTCTGTCGGCTTCTTATGGCTATCTCATTTGTTAACTGACTAGTTTTGACAAGTTGTCAATAACAAAAACTTTCGAAAGATCGGATGTTAAATGTCAAACCCCCTACTTAAACATTTTTAATTCAATATTTAATTTTTGATGAATTATATAATTGTATAAAAATATTGATTGATGATTTTAGTAAATTTATTTCTTTTATGCTTTTAAATCTAGTCTTTTTTTTTTTTTTTTTTGTGCATTTCAATTTATTCTTATTAAATTAATGGAAGTTAGTTGGTAAGTAACTAAAATTTGTGTTTGACTAGAAATAAAATGAGACATATAATTTTAATAAAATTCGCTCTTACTCATTTTACAGTAACAACTTTTTGACTTCCAATTTCTTTAATTTTTTGACATATGTGTTCCGATACTTGTCACAGGATTAAAGCAGCAATGTAGAGTTGAGTTACCAGCATTTGTTAACGGACCTTCGGAAGGGTTTTTTTTTTTTTTATAATTAACAAACCCGAACTTACTGCCAAGAAGATTATTTTAGCAAAATTATTAGGTTAGGTTATTTGAATATCGCAAAGCACACGAGAGCCATTTGCCTAAGGGATGCCTTCCTGAAAGACTTTTAAGAGAACTTCGCTCGTATTTACATCACATATAGGAAAAACCATTAAAATATCCATGCAGCCAGCCTGTTTGCTAGGATTTGAACCAGAGTCGAATTATTAATATTCGATGGTCTTAAACCCCCAGCCGTTTGTGGGACAGACACTTTTCACAAATTTAATTAATAAATATAATTAATATTTTTGAATGTGGAATAAATTATCTTTAAAAAAATGTGCATTTAGTTGCAGTTTAAGGGCTTTATTTCATTTATATGGTAGCAGATGATTTTCAAAACAGAATAATCGATGAATGAAGTCATGTTCATGTAAAATTGAGCATTATATGCTTAAGGCACAACAGATGTTAAAAACTATAACTTCCTGAAAGTTTTTGACCTCCAATCTCAGATACGATTTACTTTTATATTAACATTAATAACAACGTTTTAAAGTACGCAGTACTTCTATAATTAAATAATATGCAGGAAAAGAGTCTATATTGTCAAAACAGATTTTTTTTATTCAGTCTGAAACCTATTTTGTCAGTTAAAAGCATAATATAATGTAAATGAAAGATCTATTAAATTTCAAATGCTTATTTTATGTAGCTTCATATTTTAATTAAAACAATATTGAATCTGAAATCCGCCTCTTAAAATTCAAGGAGCCTAAAAAATATTCGATGTATTGAAGTTCGGTAATCGAGAAATGAAGAAAGAAAAATTCTCCCTTGTTAATTGAATATAATGCGTATATTCATCTAACTTAAATACTTTATACATAAAATAATTAAAATAACAAAAAATATTTATACTTAATTTTGATTTAATAATGAGAAACTGATTTATGCCAGTATGACCTAGTAGTTTTTCTAATAATAAAATTGATAGAAGTATAGAATTGTTTTGCCTTCTAATCCAGTTACTGCATCAAAAGTCTATGAAGTTTAAAATTTTTGACCGAACTACAGAAATTCATTGCAACGGGATACCACACTACTAAAGAAGAAAATTACATTGTAATGAACAATATCATAATTTGTTTCTCTTTAATTTTATTAATAATACATAATATAACTTTCCTTTAATATAATTCATTACATTTGTGATATTTTCACATGAACGGAAAAGAGAAAGGATTTCTCTGCGCTGATTGAGGCAACGACTGTGTGAGAATGAAGTCATCTCTGTTATTAAATAGGAAGAATATGTATGTGTCTATGTATGTATGTTCCTCGCATTATGGAAAATTAGCGGCATCTAGAGCGACCAAATTTTGAACACCCATACTCCTCCACCCAAACACCTACACCTCGAAAAACGAACTTTGAGTTTCAAATTTGGTTTTTATTTATTTTGTATTTTGTGCGAATTTAATGTATTTAAATTAACAAATTCGGTAATTTAAAATAAATGTGTTATCACTCGGCAGAGTATAAAATATTTGTTTTCCAAATTGAACCGACAAACGCAGCGATTTAAAAGAAATATATTGCCACTGCTCGAAAAAAAAAAAGTACTTTTATCTTCCATGTGCCAGTATGTTGCCATTCCGCAAAGTGTTTATCATTACCTTTCTGGAGGTCATTCGTGTGATGATAAGATGACTAAAAGATTTTATGTACAATATAACTTCCATAGCCTAACAGTTAACGGCTTAGGGCATCCGATTAATGGACTTGAATTGTGATGCTGATAACGAAAGAATACGTCAATATTTGGTAGCGCTCTGTTGAATAGGATCAACTGTAGAACTAATTGTTACCAAAATTGGAATTTTCAATGCGAGAAATGCTTATAATAATTAAATATTTTTTCTCTCATAATAAAAATCTTATCGTCTACTTTGAAATTTTTATAAAATCTCTATCTTAAGAAACTTTGGAGCTGGAAATACAATATCTAAGATCAATATAAAAAAAAAAAAAAAATGAAACCTAAAACCATCTATCTAGAGCTCCATGCATAGTGGCGACTTAATTAGGTGAAATCCTCAAATCCTTTTTAATTAAGGTGGGACGAATCCTTAAATTTCACGAATCCGAAACTTAAGAAGTTCTTGAATCTTTCAAATCCTCCACACAATTATAATATTAGAAAGAAAAAAAATATTTACTATTAAAAGTTTGTTATGAAGGCAAAATTTTAAATCCACATTTAAAAGACAACAAATTTAAGAATGCAGTTTTTAAAGAAATATCTGCATTTACTAAGAATGCACGAATGAAATTTAATAAATGAAGTACCTACATAATTGAAACTCTTGAGTGAATCAGTGAACGGTAAGTAGAACTCGCTGTATACTTCTTGCAGTAACAAACAGTTCCTCACTTCTGTACCATTTGTATGTATCAACATAATTGGCACCAGAACTGGGGCAACCAAAGTGGCTGCAGCGGGTGTCAGAATTCTGTAATCACCAAATAGTAGAATTTAGGGTTTATAGGTTTATTACATTACAACAAAGCATTCTAAGGCTATCTGTTATAAAATGGGATGCTTTCGTGGAGGAGTTTCTAAAGGAAACTCACACATGATACCCATGAGGAAAAACACAGGAACTCCCATACAGCCGGCCCTTTCGCCGAGATTTGAATCTGCACTGAACAACCAGTGGGAAGCGGTCTTATCCGCTAACCCACCAGTGGACAACAGACTTAAGAGTGGCACAGCTTGTATCAGTCATCGAAACATCTAGCGTTAACCCTTACTATTTATTATACCCAAATACGTAATATGTACAGCGGATCTTTAAATATCCGCATTAAGTAGAGCGGTATTTGATTTCTAAAATTTAAAGTGTCAGAATCTAATAAAAAGTCATCAGGAATGATAGAAGAAATAGATGCGTAATAGTTAATAATCTAATAAACACTAATCAAGCAATTAAATAAAATACGGAGATAAATATGTTAAATAAATAGAAGATAATTCACTAGCAAATAAATGAATAGCAATTAATTACTAATTTATTTAAATTAAGTAAAAATAATCGCAGATTCTTCCTCGATTGACATGACAGCCATGGCCTTTCTTAGAACATCATCCTTCCATTTCGCTTCCCGTTTGGAAGAATTTTCCCTTGGTAGGTTATTTTATTAATCAGCAAAATGTCGGCTAACGCTGATCATCAAAATTAACGTTATCGATTAAGTCCAACCGTCGACGCTTAGGTCTTCATTTGAATCGCTTTCTCATTGACTTATAGCTTAAAGTTATAAATATTAAAGAAGCAGATTTCATTCGGCAAATTCATTCGGTTTGAAATAGGTTGGGTTATTTGAATTATGGCAAAACACACTAGGGCTTTATGCCTAAAGGAAGGGATGTTTTCGTAAGAACTTTCACATTACACATGGGTTACTGTATTTTCATGCAACCAGCCTGTTTGCCGGCCTGAACCCCGGTCAAAATACCAGAATTCAATGATTTTACATCTCAGCCATTGGTGAGCTTTGGCAAATGTGACCAGCAAATATCCTATGGTTAATTTTGATACATAGTTAATAAATAAATTGTTAATAGTTAATAAATTTGATACACAGTTTATGTAATTTATTGAGTGCTTAGGTATTGGAGCAATCACCTTAATAGAAATTGCCAAATTTTCAGAATGTGCCAAAACATGGCAAAGAAGCTCATAACAATCCTACAATCACGCAAGTCACCATTTTTATATACGTTCATTTTGTTGTATTCCACTGCCCAGTGTTTTTTATAAGTAAATCGTGATATCTTTGCTTAGATGTTACGGGCTTAAACTCGATTTTAAAATATGCGCATGTGGAATTTGCGAGCAATGGAAGAAACTGCAGTAAAATTTCCGCAGAAATACAATATTTTCTACAAAATCGCTAAAAATAAAGGGTTCTTTTGAATCTGTTGTTAAAGAGATCGGCACTAAATTTCTACCAGAACAAAAGAAAGAAAAACCAGCTTGAAGGTAGGTTTTTTTAATTGATTTTTGGCATAAATGTCTAATTAGAATCCAAAATGTATATGTGATAATATTTATGGATATAATAAGAAAATTTTTGTCATTGAATTGAAGGATGTTTAAATCATCATTCTTTTTCATATGTAAAAAATTGCTAAATTACGCCAAAGTGGTTAAGTAAATCCAGAAGTATGTCTTTGTCGCCATAAGCCGTTGACATTTATAGCAACAAAAACGTTTTTAAAGACTGTACTTTCGAAAAATCTTAGATGACTTTTTATACTTTCGTTGAGATCCAGATTTCAGAGTCTTATGTAGTTATAGCTCTTGTTATAGTCTCATGTGAAAGTAATTTCATCCCTTCCTTAAACACTATTGAATCTTCTTAAGTCCTTAAAAACAATGACTAAGTAGAGATAATTCATTTCTTAAATTTTATTCTGTAGAGTTAACGTCTAAACCTAGGTAAAAAAAAAAAGAAACTTTTTGATTTTATTCAAATTTATGGTTTCCTATTTTAGGATAATGGCGTTTAATGGTTTGTTTGCAATCGGTATACAAATCGCAATTATGTAGCAAAAATTAAGCAAACTTGAAAACAATCAGAAGGCTTGTTTCACTAGAAGGAGTGAAAATTAATAATATTAAAACTAAATATTAATAACTTCTTTTTATTTAAGATCAGTAAATCTCCTTTTTATTCAAATATTTAGTTATTTCCTTTGTATCAGTATATGAAAAGATTTACACTGAAGAATTTTGTTATACAAGCTTTAATTCAAGCATTACAATTGCTAAATGAAAACATACATTACGTTAGATGACTAGGCATCTAATTCTGTGTTATTCTGTGTTAACAGAATTTGTTGCAGAAATCCTTTCTATATTTGGATTTTCACTAATGATCTTTCAGTGAAATTTTTTTAACTGGCGTAATTGTTACGATTCAAGAAGCATCGGAATCCGCTTCGATTAAGAATTTCAAATGCACCCCATATGAAGCTAAGCCAGGACCGAATTAGAACCCTTAGAGGCCCTAAGCATTTAAAATATTTTGACGCCACCACATTGATTTAGAAGAGTATAACGCCTATTCTTTCTCTTCTTCTTCTTCTTTCGGTCTTGATTTAGCTACACTGTACGTTTCACGGTAAAATTGAGAATGAGAAGTATTTGTAGTGTTCCTTTTCCTTCAGTCCCTATGCATCTTTTATTGTGGTGCCTTCTTTCCTTGATGTCCTAAACCCGCGTTTATTGGTTAGTGGTTTGTTACTTAATGGTTTATCTAGTTCTAGACTGAGGTTTACAAACTCGTCTATTCTGTACATAATTATTTTATTACTTTACTTTAGCGAACAAAACTTTACAAGACTGTTGGAAAAAATTTAGCATTTGAAGGAATTTCGGAGTACAGACTTACCTAAGCACTACGCCAAAAATCTGAATGAAAATGCAGTTATGAAGAAAATGTCTTAAAAGATTTGGTATTCTCTTGGTTTTGCGAAAAGCCAACTTAGGAGTTTTGTATAACAACTCTTTGATAGCCCCATATGCAAGTTTTAGTATTAAAGTTAAATCCGCTTTCTGTCTTATTGGAAGACTTCCAATAAAACGCATCAATTAATTTCCTGATGTCCTGGTTTCCCAGTCAAATTCCAATCTCTAAATCCCCAAATATTTCAGCTAATTTTTCTGAATTTATTTTTTTTTCAAATATGGTTTTAAAAGACTTGTTGATCATTAAGTGATAAAGGAAAGAAAATGTTACCAAGAAAATTTTGATGACAAATTTAAAAAAATTCTAAAGCAATGACATTTTATTTCTTAATAAAACTTAAAAATTGTGCAGATTCCAATTTATTGCTCAGTGATTTTTAGTATACGTTTTTCTAATTAATTTTTATTCTATATGATGTATTTTAATTCATTAGAAAAATGTACAAAGTATTTTATGAAGCCCTAATTAAACTTTAATTAGTAAATGTTAGCATTTAATTTTGCTTTAAATCCTTAAACAATGCATTATCTAATATATAATCAAATTCATATGCAATTAGCTATCAATTTTACTTCATATCCTATTAAAAAAAACTTTATAAGTAAGAACTTATTTCCTGCTTAGGTTTTCATCAACATAAACTTTTAAGAAAATTATAAAAAAGAATAAAATCAGGCAAGGAACAAAAATTACAGATTGGCTTAATGGGATGCTAGAGATAGGGCCTAAGAAGGTTTGTTTTTCTAAAACCAGAGTTTTTACAATTAAAGAACGGGTAAAGAACAAGTAAAAGTATTTTGGGGGCCCAGACTTTATTATAAAATTAAATTATTGGCCCAAATTCTTCTCTACTTCTTCATAAATCATAATTTTTCCCTGTAAAAAGAAGGAAAGTAGCTGTTAGAGGTAAGCCACTCAGAGATTTTAATATCCCTCGTAACAACACACAAGCCTACTGCATTTATAATAAAACAATGTCTTCTGATTGCAAGGATGGCCAAGATTATCAACAAACTAGTAAAGCAAACCACCGACCTATGCCTCGTTAAACAACGTTTCATTTAAAAAAAGAAAAAGAAAACATAGGCTCAATGCTTAGCTAGAACTTAATATTCACCAAGTTTCTTTCTACAAGAGTACCTTCTGTTCTAATGTAATCGGAAGTCTCCCAATGTATGCTTTGTAAAACATTGCAAAGGTCGTAAAGTGTTGCCTTTGGGAAGTAGTGTGCTTGTAACGCGCTTTCTACTAGAGTGTATTTTTAGCATTTTTCTGTAAAGCGTTTTGAGTATTTCGCCGTCTTGCCCTCTAAAATTGTGCAATAGAAAATGATATTCTGAGTCCCAACGGGCCCACCAGCGGCCAAGCGGTAAGATCGCTGAACACTGGTTGTTCCGACCTGGGCTCCAATCCAGGCGAAAGGCAGGCTGCAAGAGCGTTTTCGTGGATTTCCCCGTGTGTAATGTGTATACTAGCCGCTTTCCTTTAGAAAGCCCTCCACAAAGGCATCCTTTCCCTTAGGCAGATAGCCCTAGTGGGCTTTGTCATAATAAACCAAACCAAATCTGAGCCCCAACGGCCAAAATACTTTATACAAAATTATTTGACGTAACTCCGGAGTGTAATTTATGCTTCTAATGCTACATATGTGAAGGTGCGAATGAATACCACCTAATCTCTTGTTAGATCGAGTCTCCATCCCCAGTTAACTGTGTCTAGGTCCCCTGGACTGTTTTAATCTGCACTGTCTGGACATAATGTTTTTCACTCCCCGACTGTTGGATCCTTCTCGCCCCCAGCCTCTGCAAAAGTGAGGCATACATTGAGTAGTTAGTGTCAATATTAAAGTTTTAATTGCGAAAGATATATTATAAGAATAATATGTTAGATTAGGCCATTTGAGTCTAGCAAAGAAGACGAGGACTAAGGAGAAAGAGGTCTTCGTGAAGGCTTTCCTGAGGGAAGCTGGATCGTATTCACGTATACGTGGGAAAAACCACCAAAACTCATCATGCAGTTAGATCATTCACCTGGTTGAAATACGAGCATCCACCCAAGCTTAACCACTCAGCCATTAGCGGGGCCTATAAAACTAATAGAATTTGTACAGTTGATAATTTTATTCCGTTTCATCGCAAACATGTTCCAAAACATAGTCCATAGGTTCAAGTTGAATTTATTTTTTCTCTGAAAAATTGAGAACTACCGCAGTGATATTCCTGGCGAGATAGGGCTGAATTTAAATACGGAATACATCCCATCTCTATTTTGAGAAAACCTGGAAAATTGGGACGTCTTTTTTCCTGTTAAGTCAAATTAGTATTTGTTATGAGCAAGTGAGATTTTACTTTTCCGTTTATGGTATTTTATTTCAACAAGTTTATACAGTTTTAAAATTAGCTTTTTAAAATTTATTTTTGAGACAGAAGGTTTGATTTATTTAATTACGGCATAGCCTCGAGGGCTATCTGACTAAGGAGAGGGATGCCTTCGCAGTGTATTTTCTGAGGAAAACTGGCTCGTATGCACGTTACACATGTGGAAAACCAGGAAAACGGCCATGCAGCCGGTCCATTCGCGGGATTTGAACCTCGGACCGAACTGCCAGTGTTCAGAGACTTTACCGCTCGGCCGCTGGTGGGCTCTTTGAGACACAAGATAGTTTTTTAAATAATAAGAAATACTGAATTTTTTTTTCTTGTGGTTCAAGTAAAAGAAAATAATAGAATTAATTTCCACTTAATTAGACTCTAAGATGACTGTAATATTTTTCTATCTCCAAGACAATGAAATTAAATAAAGGAATTATATTTTTGCACAAAACATCAGAATTAACTTAGGAGTTTCTTACAAAAATTATGGATTGCATTATTATTTATCGACTTTAAATCAGCTAAAAAATCAAATCGTGTAAATAAACCAACAAAAAGCAAAGAACTAACAATGTGGATAATTATGATTCCAGCTATTTTGAGACTAGATAACCGGAAAGGATCAGACTGGATTTTTTTTTATGATAGCAAAGCACAATATCGGAAAACTAGAAATCTACAGTACTTACTAGAGCGTAAAAATCAAATTTTTACTCTTAATTTCTTCTCAAGCTTAATAATGAATTAAAGTTGCGATGTTCAATCCCTTAATGACCGAAGAATATTTCACTTTGTCAATATTAGCACATAATAAAAACAAATAACTAAATATTATATTTCAATATATATTTCTAAAACAGCATTTATTTTACGTTCCCCAATATAAATTACAGACCCAGACAGATCCGGTATAGAAAAATTTTTATAATTTGAAGGGAAAACTAAGAGCAAGATTTTTTTTAATTTAGAAAGGTACGAGACAGCAAAATTTAATGCTCTCAGATACTGCACCGGGCGGGAAAATGCTTAGCGCAAGCCATAGGTCTTCCTGGCATTTCCTATTTTTCACTATACATGAAGCTCTAAAACCAATATTAGGTCGTGCGTTCCAGATTAGCGGTGCAAAAGACTATATATAAGATATGCTCTTTTCGAATGTTCGTTTTCCCCCTCTCATTTACAGTTAAAATTAACCGGCAACACCTAAAGCCGTTTACAAAAGAAATAACTGAATAACACTATACGACACTGCCACATCAACTAATGCAACAGGTAAAAATTTTCCAAGCTAAAAAATTTTGTCTTAGTGAAAACGTTAAAACTCTTACACATATTTAATGCATTTTAAGATCTAAATATTTAGGAAAAATAATGAAAGCTTAACAGGAACAGAACTCAGTTAATAATTAATTGAAATATGTGATTTCGTCCGCTAGCGGGTGAACAATAAAAGCTGCTGAACGCAATTAGTTCGGTCTAGGATTTGAGTCTTAAGGGCCGTTCACATTTGATACTCAACGACGCTTTCGGAGCTAAGAGACGAATAGAACGCCGCTCTATCTAACCTAACTTGTTCACACTTACCGGGAGCATTTAGCCAGTAAGCAAGTAGGAGATCGAGCGCGCTTTCATTTGTTTACATTTCGTAGGAGACAGTAGTCCGCCGTGAATCTTTAATCGATACAGCGAAAACTCAGCGATTTTTTGTTTAAATAGTTCGACCGAAACGCATGGTGAGTTGAAAACAACGAAAATGTATTTTGTTGCTGAGTTTTCTTCTTGGTCATTTAGTACACAAGTTTCAAATCATCAAAAATTAGTTAGAAAAATTAAAAAATGTTTCATTATTATGTTTTATTGTTGTTATTTAATTATTATTATCAGTATTTTCATTCCAAATGATAAGCGAGTTCATGAAGTTGACAATGATGATTTGAAATACTCTCCGGATTGATCGGGTTCCATGTGTCGACTAGCTCCGTTTTGCGTGAAGTTAATATTTTTCAACTGGGTCTGTAGTGACGAAAACTGGTTTTCTCTAGCTAATCAGCTGTGTTTGTTGTGTCCCTTGTGTTCCCTAGCTCCGATAAGTCCCAGTCTGAACGTCGCTTTAGGGAACGGGCTGCGCTTTCATGGTTTTCTTAATGTGTAACGCGGACACGGGATAGTTTCTCTAAAGAAGTCCTGACCGGGACACCCGTTCCTTTCCGTTTCGTGCCTAATGGCAGAGCACTTGACAAATAAATAAACAAAAATATATGATTTTGTTTAGGCATTGAATTTATGAATTTGGTTTTGTTTCGGTTCATTTGATTATGGCAAAGTACTCGAGGGTTATCTGCCTAATGGAAGGGATGCCTTCATGGAGGGTTTTCTAAGGGAAACTGTTTCGTGTTCCCGTTACACATGGGGAAAACCACGGAAACGTCCATGCAGTCAGCCCGTTCGCGGAATTCGAACCTCGGGCCGAAGTGCTAGTGTTTAGCGACTTTACCTCTCAGCCGCTGGTGGGCTCTGTGAGTTTGAGTTAAAACATGCTTTTAACAATCTATTGGCATTATAAATAATAACGGATGCTTTACAATAAACATATAAATTGAAGTTATCTCCTTTCAACTACAGATCATTATTTTTTTTTGCATAATATCATAAAGCAGTAATACCTAAATTGGGTTTCTAATCACTATGCGTGTTTTATAGGGATGTCGCATAATGTCCCTATACTTTCGTATGATTTAAATTAATCCACATAATTTCTGAGCTTCCATATGTTGGTTCTAGGACAAGCAGAGCATCTAAGAAACACTGTACAAGATTATTTATCAACTTATCCACTGGTTCGAAAATTACTTTCAAAGAAATAACGTCGACAAGTTCTCGTCTATTCTATGCTTTTGCAAAGCTACTTCTGAATTTACTTTCGTAAGAAAGAAATCTAATCAACTTGTTTGCGACATAACAACACTGATAAAATTCTTAAGCAGGGAAATAATTGATCATTTGTATCATTAAAAGATGAAAAGTTTGTATGACTTCGCTTGTGCAAAGGTGGTTTTGGGTAGCTGAAGTGATAAAACCAAGCTTCATAAGATAAATAAATGTGAACAGAAAATGAGACTGCTATGACCAATTTGATTCCGAAATTTCAAAAGATTGTGCTAAGAAAAAAGTTTTTTCCCGCTAATTCCAATTTATACATGTTATAATATTGATTATACAAAATACCTACTTAGTCGTAGTGTATTTTGTATAAGCTGTTTCTGAATTTAAAATAAGTGTTTCATTTATTTGTTAATTTGGACAAATTAATCACATGAGGCTGAGAGTTGTAACTGCTAGGTAGGTCTATGTTCTGATTATCCGACACTTTAGAAAATTTGAAGGGCTCCACGAATCTAAATTTTCTGAGAACTACTTTCATGAACTACTTCCACTGAATTCATTTACGACGCATTATTTTTTCAATCATCAAAATGAGAATGCACTGAATTTTTCTGAGATACTATTCACAGCTTCAGACAATTTTATTATTCTTTGGAGATGGTAACTTTAGAGAACATGAATTATTGAAGATATTCAACATCGTTATTTATTATGTTTTCAGAAATATAGGCTGACTTTTATAGGTGATCATATTAGAGTGGTGGTAACACTGAATGGTTTCATTATAGCGTTTATAAAGATCGTGCATGTTAGGCAAAGATTTCATTAAAATTTATTTTTCACCGAAAAATTTTTAACAATGATTCCCTTCACAATTTCTCAATCTTAGTGTCTGATATCTTTATGGCTTGAGAGATAATCTCGGTGCGGTGGAGAGGCGGCAACATTCCCGGATTCCCCGGATAGGAGCCGGAGAACTGTTCCGCTACGTGTGATTTGTTTTTTCAATATTGAGCAGATTTTGGTAATGCATTTAAACATATCGCTCACAAAAACGTACTTGGTAGTGAGTACGCTGCTACGGCTCGGTAGTGCTTGTAATGGGGATAGGTTTGTTGTGACAGGTCTGAGTGAGTTTTACAACCGGTGATAAGATGTAATAAAGCGTTTTGGGACAGGATAATTCCAAAGATTGTCTGATATCTTCAAACTGTTTCTCAAACATAGTTAGCGTCATAATCATAAATTCTAGAAATAAATTTTGTGGCTTGTATGAATTCAAGAACTTACGACATAAGCTATACCTAATAGTGGAGATTCTAAATTCTAAAAACAACCGAATTTTGGGAATGAATTATTTTTTCTTTCATTGACCATTTACAAAGAAAATATTCACTTTCGTCAGGACAAAACATTAGACACTTAATAATGTGTGTCAGACGCGCCCTTTTTTAAAGCCTAATATAAAGGCTTAGAGAAAACGCTTCGCCAAGTCTTAAAATTATGTCATATATTTCTCCAACATTCATGGGTTTATTTATCCGTTATGCCACTCTTAGCGAAGTTAAAACTTACTGAGCTGCGAGCAGAACCAGCTTTAGCATTTTTGGCACCCTCCTGCGAACTCAAAAATTGCCCATTTGAGAAATTTTAATTTTTTTCATAAATTGCAAGAGATTTAAAGGGGATCGAGCTCTGAAATAAAAAAAAAACCTGTTATATAATTTTTGTGGGATTTCTTTTAAATATCTAATTCGACATACATCCAACTTTCATTTGTTAGCCGTGTAAGATTTACAAGCTTTTTGGTGACATTCTCGTATGCATAACTTATTCTAAACACTAAATTTAGCTTTGAAAATGATCATTCTCCCGTTTCTGCATTAACAAGTAAAATCAAAAATATGTTTAATCTCTGACTTATAAAATGTTAAATTGTTAGTCACACGGACTCTTAAGTTTTTTTGTTTATCTTTGCTACAGCTTTTTAACCATAGAGTCGCTCGTGACATTGCGGGCGTCATAGCCAATGCAACCAGTACGGTTGCCGCTGACGGCAGAATATAGGAGCGGAAAATACTTTTAAATTTAGAGAAACACCCGAGCAATAAAATTTCGACTGTCGTTACATTATTTGTTCCTAAATTTGAAGCACGAACAGCTATGATTTATTCTTCTGTGCAAAGTTTTAAGTTCATTCGTTTCACTTTTCATATTCGTTGCGTTGAATATATCTTCGCTTATATTCTGAGAGATAGTATTACACTTCTTTTTTTCAAAGGATCAATTATTGTTTCATATAAATAGCGATCTCTAGAGTCATCAACTAGGGAGATAGGAATACAGGAGAGAGAGGAATTTCTGTCTCTCAATTTTTAAAGAAGGCCTTAAAAGTTCTTTTTATTAAATTATTGGCAAGCAATTATTATTACTGGCAAACAAGTGATGAGAGCTTTTTTATGCAATTAAAAAATACAAATATGAGAAAGTATGCTTTTGTGAAGTTTATTATATTGGAATATCAATCCATCAAGAACTAGCATATATCGGTCGAAAAATAAAACACGTGACCAGATCTTAGTGTAAAATTTACAAGTCACATTTACATAAAAAGAATTACTAAGTATCATGTAAAAAGATGGTCTGTATACATAAATAAATTTTTCTCTTTATTGGTGTTACGTAAGTCAAGCGATGAAAATTAAATTTGAAACGAAACACACCGGTTCTCAGCGTTTCAACTATGCAAATGGCAGAACAGATTATAATTTTCGCCTCTTCTATTCTGCTCACATCAAGATCGCCGTTGAAGAACCCAGAATAGTATTTAGTCACCTTAAGAATAAACAAAAAATATTACATCATGTTATATTTTTTGAAAATTTGTAAAATTTAATTTAGCTTTCTAGTAAAATAGATTATTATGTGCAGAAATTTTGCAGTGGGGCTCTTTCTACAAGAATTTTCATAATCAAAATTAGCAACAACTAATAAAGTAACAAAGTTAGCCCAGGATTTATCAAATTTTGAGAAATTTTCATTATTCTTTTGATATTACATTCTTAATGTTATCTAAAAAATTATTGCCACGAAGAACTTTGTCATTTCTTTTCATATATACATTGGGTTTGAAAACAGAATATTTTTATTTTTCCAGTTTCTACGTTCATTCCTTTTCAAGAATTTCTTTGCAAGATTTTCATGCGAGTAAAATTTTTTGTATACCTGTATAACGCTTTTAGAAAACTTTAATAATATACATTTTGTAAAATTATTATTCTTAGCAAATATGAAAAGTGTACAGTAAAATGTAAAAATAGAATTTATGATAAATAAATAATGTTTTTGATATCCTCTCTACAGCTGCTATTTTTCTGTTTTAATACAAGTTTCTCCAGATATGGATGTACATCTTATGGCAATAATTCATTTTTCTTCTGAGTAGCTCCCATTTCATATAAAAATAATTCGTAATTTTTATGACCAGTATTTGGTCCGGTCTTCTAAATATAATTTCATTATCCTCTTTCGAAAATTATTTTTAATAATTCTTCATTTATAATTTCTCCTTTAACGTCTGAAATATTAAGAGATTTGGAATACTTTTGTTAATTAATAATATTTTAATTTAATTTCATCAATATGCTTATTCATGATTATTATAAATTGTCCACGGTTATTATTATAAATAGCTGCTTGAGCAGCCATTTGCCTAAAATATTTATGTAAAAAAATATATATGTAATGATGAGTGCAACTAGTACAGTTTCACAGATCTAGCTCGTAATTAATAATTGAAATGAATAAATACATTTATTACTTTTAAATCATTTAATTTGTTAAGCAGTAACAGATAATTAAATTTGAAAGAAAAATAAATACCTTACGTTTCAAGGAAAACCAAAAAACTGGAGTATGGTGGATAAAAATGTATTATATCGGACAGTGGCAACATATTTCTTTTAAATCCCTGAGTTTTTTTTTCATGGATATAATAAGCAATATTAGGTTATTATTGTTAAATCTATAGTTCCTTTTATTACTTTCTTTTACGAAATAAAGGAAGCATTGTAATCGCGAAAATTTTCGGGTGTCACATTTCAACGCAAATATTCATTTCGACCACTATCAAATGCAACTGAACGATGTTGAGTGACATCTGTACGTAAGGGCAGAATAAAGGACTCCTTTTCCCCAAAATTTAAAATGGATTTAGAAGAGATTTTTTCGTGACGTCTGTACGTACGTGCGTGAGTATATGTGCATGTATCTTGCATAACTCAAAAACGAGTAGCCTCAAAACTTTGAAATTTTGTATATAGAGCTGCTATAACATGTAGTTGTGCACCTCCATTTTTGGTTGCAATCGGCCGCTACCCACTCTGTTACTCGGCTCTGTAAGCTCAGCTTTTTTTTATTCTTATATGTTAGTAAATTCTGCATTTTCTGCTTTAAAAATGATTGACTTATGTTACTCTTATCTTCTGGTTAAGGTTCCTTTGCCTTTAGTTAATTTGCATGCAATAGTTATAGAATTATCAACAATTTAAAAGTTGTTCAAGTGCGGCTAAGGCTAATTTTTTTGCCATAGCAGTCATATTTATTTACATTTGAAATTTAGCAGCATAGTGATGTACCTTTAGTGTCTTTTTGCCGAGTGGGACGAAAAGCAACATAGCAGCGTACGTTTTGAATTTCCGATGCAGCGTTAAGTGTTGGGATAAAAACATTTTTCTATCTTTTCTCAGCTCATCATATTAATGTTCGATTTTCTTTCTAATGTGGTTTTAAAAAACTTTTTTCTTTTCTCTTTTTATTAATAACATTTTGTGTGTTTACTTTATTTATTAAATATCACTTTCTTTGCGCTTACGCCACATAAAATTCGATTCAACAGCAAAATCACAAAATATTTAACAGCAGCATATCTTTAGAATTTCCGATAAAGAGTCTCGCACGCTGAAGATGAAAAACACTCCCCCCGATTCAGTATTTTCACCGCTCGTTTTAAAATCGATGAGTTTGTTGATCTTAAAGTTTTACAAAATATGAAATAAATAATAAAACAAATTCGAAATTCAAAATTCAGGTTCCGGGTGACCATGTTCGGTTGGAGGATTACGTTATTCAAAATTTGGGAAGTTTAGGTACCCTACGCACAAAAAAGAGGGGGGACATTTCTATAGCTCCTGTTCTCCTGAGCCGATTGGGAAATTCAATTTGCGTTTTTTATGTCTCGAAAGCGCGACTTAGGATATGTATTAGATTATATATAGCATTGTTCTAATATAGGTATTTTGACACAAAATCTGACTTTGTCTGAAATGACAGCCAACTTTTTCCCATATTTCAATTCTGCAACTCAATTACGCCAGACTGCCAAGTTTTGTAAAAATCATACGAGTAGTTTTTAAAAAGTTAACTCTCAAAATTAACTCCTCAATGGTAAATAAATTTGATATATATTTATTAATATCTCTTTTTTTATTAAAGTTACTTGATTCCTTGTTACAGAATTCGAAATTTGGGCTTAATCCAAATATAATTCGCACATTTTTTTATGATTTATTTCTAAAATTTCTATTTTTTAATATTTTCTATAAATTTTTCGAAAACGTTTTTTATTATAACTTACAAAATTTTTAACATCATCTTAAAGTAGATGTATTTTTAGGAGCACTTGCAAAAAATTAGAGTTTTGTATTCAAAATTTTCTAATGTACACGGGAATTTACATATTGGCGTGCTTTGAAATTTGGCATGTTCGTTGCAAGCGATAATAACGCAAAATGTGGTTTACGCACTTTGTTAAGATTATTTGAAAGTAATGAACGTGATCTTTTCTCCGCTCGCGTACAATGAAAAAATCTGATGTCTACTCCGCATGACTTCCTTGTACGGAATATTAAATTATACACATTTTGCATTTCATTTAAACTTAATTGGGTTGAATTAAACCTACTTCATTTACAGCGCATAAACCACAAGAGAATAAATGCACTCTTTAAAATTCAATACACACTTTTTGCAAAAAATCGAAGTACCAAGAAGGACGTGATGAAATTTGGTATGCAAATCATCTTGATCGAACATACAAATAATCAGTTTCAAGGCAGTGAACAGGAATTGCGATCATAGCGCTCATTTCTAGTGCGCAATTTGCAAAGTATAAAACCAGTTACAGAGGCAGAAAATTTATCTTTTTTTTTGTTGCTGCCATTGTAATTCCGTAAAGAAGCAACTAAACATGCTATTACGACGAAGACCTTACAGACAACTAAACGACTTCGAACGTGGTCGCATTGTAGGGTTGCGTGAAGCTGGGTGGTCATACCGAGCAATAGGCCGCCACCTGTAACGTACAGACACTACTGTGCAAAGATGTTGTCAGCAGTGGTTGCAACGAGGAAATTGCCGACGAAATGAAGGCTCTGGAAGGCCAAGGAGCACGAATGCGAGGCAAGATAGCATGATTGTTCGCCAGTCCCGAATCGCCCCAACGTTATCATTGTCGACTATTCAACGCATTACAGCCACGTCTATACCTCCCATGGTACCGTCCACCATCTCACGCTGCCTGTCTGAGGCGGGATTACACTTACAAGGGCCTTTAAGACATTTGCCCCACAATATCGGCGGAGTGGTCTGGAGTGGCGTCGCAGCCGATCATCATGGCTGCCATCAGACTGGCATCGCATAGTGTTCAGCGATGAATCCTGCTTCACTTTGAAGCAGATGACCACCGTGTTGGTATCTGGAGAGGACGGGGCCAGCGGTCCCAATCACAATTTGTTTTACAAAGGCATACAGCCGTAACCCCTGGTGTGATGGTGTAGGGCTCTATTTCTTATAACAGCAGGCCATCTTTAGTCATCCTCCGTACATCTTTAACAGCTCAACGATATGTTGATACCATGCTGCGGCCGGTTGCATTACTCTTCATGGCACGTCATCCTGAAGCCATTTTCCAGCAAGATAATGCCAGGCCACATACCTCTGGACTCTCTCCGTGCGGACGATACTCTTCCTTGGCCTGCAAGGTCACCAGACCTTTCACAAATCGAGCATGTCTTGGGACATGGTAGGCCACCAGATTTGGGCACCACAAAATATCGCAGATCTGGAGCGACAACTTATGAATGCCTGGCAGAATGTGTCGCAGAATGACATTAGATCTATACACATATTCAATTTCATCAAAAATAACAACTTCCTTCATGGTGCTTCGAATTTTTTGCAAAAGAATGTATTTGTTTACTACAGCGACACTCTGGCGCTAGCTTCACTTAACAGCCTTTCATCTGCTTCATTTTATAACACATCAGAATGAAGAAAAATTATGTATATCATTTGGAGAATTACCTAATAGTTGCCACATGTTCTATTCAAACACTGTAATAAATCTGAAATGATGTTTAAAAGTAATTAAACAATAAAAAAAGGAAAAAAAGTAACAGTTTTTCACAGACGATTCAGTATTTCTCATTCTATTAATTCAGTTCTCACTTTGCGACAAGGGGAAAATACCTAAAAACTCAAAATATCTGCATAAAAAAATTACGAAGTAAATCTTAAACACTTATTTCCTCGAATAAATTCCAGAATGGATTAAGCATGATTTAATTCGCAATAATAAAAGAAGGCGTTATCTTTGTTGTTGCGAAGCTTAGTTTCTCTAGATTGGCAACAAATCAAATATTCTCCTAAGCTTTCAAATGCGAACAAATTTGTCCTCCATGAGAAAAATGATTAGTCTTAGCCGCACTTAAACAGCATTTAAATTGTTGATAATTCTACAAATCTTGCATGCAGATTTACTAAAGGCATAAAAACCTTAACCGAAAGATAAGAACAAAATAAATCAATCATTTTTAAAGCAAAATATGCACAATTTACCAACATATAAGAATAAAAAAACTGAGCTCAGGAAGCCGAGTAACAGAGTCTATATTATACATACATGAATTTATATGCTTTTGGTGCGGCCCATTGCAACCAAAATAGGAGGCGCACATCTACATGTTATAGCAATCCTATATACGAAATTTCAACGTTATGAGATTACTCGTTTGTGAGTTATGCGAGATACATACATACGTACGCACGTACGTACGCACAGACGCCACGAAAAAAATCTCTTTAGATTCCATTTTAACTCAGTTTTATAATTTTTTTGGGGGAAAAGAGTCCTTTATTCTGTTCCTACGTACGAATGTCACGCAAAAACTTTGTTAAATGGCATTCGATAGCGTCAGAATACATATTTTCGTTGAAATATGATAGCCGAAATTTTTCGCGATTACAATACTTCCTTTTTACTTCGTACAAGAACGTAGAAAAGGAAAGGAAAATATGTTGCTATAAATTAAGAAGGTCGTCAAGTGAATTATTCATGGCACAAACAAAAAAGTGAGCCAAGATAAATTTTTGAATTTCTCCGTAATTTTAGCACCAAAATTTACAAAATTTAATATTTAGGCATAATTTGAGTCGTAGAAACAAAATATAGGAAAACAATTGGCATATCATTTCAGAAAAAGTTCGATTTTGTGTAAAATGACATATGTTACAACAATAATGCTATATATAAATCTAATATATATCCTAAGTCACGCTTTCGAGACATGAAAAACGCAATTTGAATTTCATCAATCGGCCCAGTAGAACAACAGATATGGAGTTGTGCTTTTTTTTTAGTCAAAAGGGGCTTTGTCCCTGAAGAACTATTGTTTTCGTTTTGCATCGGAAACATTAAATGTCGGCTCACTTTTCAAACTGTTGCCACCAAATATTGCAGCCCTGTATTATATTTAAAGAAATTAAATAATAAAGAATGTGCATAAATGTATGTATGTTTCTCGCATTGTTATAAAATGACAGTACCTAGAGCCATCGAATTTTGAATGACGTAATCCTGCTGCAAATATGGACATCTGGAAGCTCAAATTTGAAATTTATTTTATTATCTATTTCATATTTTGTAAAGCTTCAACAAATTTTTGATTAACAAACTCAAGAATTTCAAAGAGAGCAATGGCAACGTTGTATAGAGAAAACACTTTTATTTCCAGCTCGCGAGACTGTGTATCTGAAATTCTAAAAATGTGTTCATTTTAAAATTATTTTGAGCTATTTCTCTTGAACTGAAATTTTTGGTTTAAGTGCGAAAAACATGATATTTAATAAGTAAAGGTAACACCCAAAATGCTGAAAAAACGCCGCTTTGGACATAATTTAAAATCTGAATTTTTTTTTCTTTTCTTTTTTTTTTTTTCCCCTTTTTTTTTTAGTCCAAACATGGCCAACTAGTTGACCATGGTCAAAGGAGCAATCTGCTCTTGAAGGACTATTAATTTCGTTTTGCCATTTTGCGTTGAAAAGTATAAAAGGCGAATCACTTTTCAAATTGTTGCCACCAAAAGTTATTGTCCTGTATTATATTTAAAGAAATTAAACAATGAAGAATCTGCATGAATGTACACTCACGTTTGTGAAAATTGCAACACCAAGAAGGAATCGTCATAATTGAATGCAATTTAATACACAGTTGAGTGGTAGTGGTACAAATAAATGATTAAATGTTCAAAGCAAACAAACAAGAACAAGAGATCAGAATCAGTATTTTGTGTGGCCACCACGCGCCGCAATAAGTGCTGCTACACGACGTGGCATGGAGTCAAACAAAGTTTGAATGTCTGACTGAGGAAGAGCATTCCATATCGTTTGTACGCGTACCCAAAGTTCGTCTGCAGACGCAACAGGACGAGGATCACGAGCAAGACGCCGACCAATGACATCCCACACATGTTCAATTGGCGACATATCCGGAGAACACGCAGGCCAAGGAAGAAGCTGTACCTGCTGCGCTGCAAAGAAGGATTTAACAATCCGAGCAGTATGAGGGCGGGCATTGTCCTGTTGAAATACAGCGCCTGGCAAGCTTTGAAGGAAGGGAACAGCTTCGGGCTGTAGAACTTCACGGATATACCGGTTGCTGTTCAGATTGCCCACAATTCGTAGCAATTGAGATCGTCTATGATATGCTATGGCGCCCCAGACCATAACTCCGGGTGTTCGTCCACTGTGGCGTTCGATAATGCACTCCGGAAGGTGGCGTTCACCGGCATAGCGTCTGACACGAATGCGGCCATCATGGTACCACAAATTAAAGCGGGATTCGTCAGAAAACACGACATGCTGCCAATCAGCACGCCAGTCTCTATGCTGATTGGCCCATTGTAGCCGCAGGCGGCGATGGTCGTGCGTTAGGGGGATCCTGTATAAAGGAGTCCGTGCGCGCAGTCCACACTGCAGCAGACGTCTACGAATTGATGAAGCACACAATGAAACACCTGTAGCTATTGACCACAGTGCTGCCAATTGTCTAGAGGAAGCTGTACGGTCCGTCCGCGCCATGCGGACCAGGTGTCTATCATCGCGAGCTGACGTCACATTTCGGGGTCCACTCCCGGATTTCCGAGTTGTCCGACACTCGTCCGTCCACTGCTTCCAAACGCGCATCACTGTGCTGCTGTTACGCTGCACACGAGAGGCTACTGCACGATACGACAATCCAGCTTCACGAAGGCCGATGATTCTCCCTCGTTCAAACTCTGTAAGTTGTTCAAATCTCGCTCTCTTTCGTCGACGAGGCATAAGTACAGATTGAGTTAACGTTTACCACTAGCAGATAACAACCGATAACCATACACGCCTCGCTACAGCCGTCTATTTATTCGGATCCATCAGCCGTTCAGAGGGCGCTGCTCAGCATACGCATGCGCTACGGATTTGCAATTCTAATCATTTGCATATCATGCGCTACTTTGCATTTCCTGAAAATTTCAGCTCACTCGCGTAAGTCCTTCATGGTGTTGCAATTTTCACAAACGTGAGTGTATGTATGTTTCTCGCATTGTGGTAAAACGACGGTACCTAGAGCCTCCAAAATTTGAATAATGTAATTTTCCACAGAATATGGCATGTGGAAGCCCTAATTTGAAATTTGTTTTATTATCGATTTCATACTTTGTAAAACTTTAAGGAATTTTTGATTGACAAACTCAAGGATTTCAAAGCGAGCCATGGCAACGCTGTACAGAAAAAACATTTTTATCTCCAGCGCATGCGACCGTGTATAGGAAATTCTAAAGATATGCTTAATTTAAAATTATTTTGCGATATTGCCGTTGAACTGAATTTTATGGTTTAAGTGCGAAGAACATGATATTTAATAAATAAAGGTAACACACAAAATGTTAAAAAAAGCCTCTTTGAATGTAATTTAAAATCTGAAACCTTTCAGTTCCCTCCCCCTCAGTGTACTATTGTTTTTTCACAGTGCTAGAAACATACATGCACTCATGCAAATTCTTCATTATTTAATTTCTTTCAATGTAATACAGGGCGATAATATTTGGTGGCAATAGTTGAAAAAGTATTTCTCCGTTTGTAGTAAAACTCCACGAAGTGCCGTTTTGAGACTAACAGCCGTTCTGGGCTAAAAATAGCACTACCAAACATTAAATATATTATTATTGTCATATTCTAACATTTAAGAAAACATGCGATTTCATGTGAAGTCATTGTATATCGAAACGCTTTCGTTAATGTCAGCATTTTAAGCAAATAACTGCTGCTAGCAACTTTTTTTGTTTCAGATTAAGGTAGTTGATACGGTATGTTATTGCCACGTTAATTCTTTTATTAATATTTAGAAAAAGTTGTTAAATTAAATATAAATCATGACGTCATACGTATAGGTATTAATCTGAAGTGTCCAAAGTTTTGCTCGCGGTTTGGCAACAAACGAATTATTTACAGAATGGTTATTGTATGGAATTGGTTGTTATAATTGTAAAGAATGAACAGATTTCATTCATACTGAAATGTTTTTATGCACTTTCTTTTCAGATGTACATGGAACTCATAAATTTTGCTTTGATCGCAGCTCAATTTTGCATACAGTACGTTAAATTAATAGTTCATTTTATTTTCAGTTTTTTAGTGCATAGAATTCATAAATATTGCTTTGGCGAGATTGCGCGCTAGTCAAATATGGTACTTCGTATGGCGCGAGTAAATATTTTTCCCCAGCAGTCATAAATTGCTTAAAATATTATTCATTTATTTAATTTTACTTGAGCATTTTAACAAGCATTCAAAATATTCTTTCGGGCTATTGAAGTACGAATGATGCTTGGATTCAAGAATTTTAATTTTGATGTTTTCATACTATCCTTAGTCTAAACGTTTCTGCAAATCAAACAAAGAGACTGTTTTTTACCATAGCAGTTGTTCAAAGGAAAGACAAATTGGGGAGATGTTTCATTATATCTTCTTTTTCGCAGATTGGATGCCTTTTTCTGATAGTAGATTCTATTTGTAGAGACTTTATAGCATAACCATCTGCATCATTACTTTTGTTACTCAAGTCAATCAATTACCCATGGCAAAAAAATTACTTTTCCCGAAATACAAATAAAAGGACATATCTCATAATTATTCAAATACTAAATAGCAGCCTTAGTAGAATAAAACAATAAAATACAATATTGTATTACTCTTACGATGTACAGACTAGTTGCGATGAAGCAGAAACTGGGAAAGGGTTATCATTACACTATCGTCTGTTACTTCAAAACAGAAACCTTTAAAGTTATTTTCCTCGCCCGACTTGCCTCGTAAACCATGGGGTTGCAGCAGATGATTTGTGTCGTCTAATTTTTTTCCCTCCACTTCTTTTCCGTTTAGCTTAACTATGATTTTATTAATTCACATAATATCAAAAGGCCAATGGCCAAATAATTGTGTAAAATGTGTGTGCCTATATCTTGTATTAAGTTATTATCAAGTACTTTTCTGAATTATCTGTATATAATGTATTTAAGTCACCATTTGATCTGTACTTACCTTATTGCTTAGTCACCATGAGGGGACTTATTTAGTTTGACTAACAGTTAATTTTTAGTTAAAGCAACTTTCCTTTCAGTCTCGTTTTCACCCACGCTTTCCAGCCAGTATGCTAATGAGCTAGCGCGCATATATTCAAATTTAGGTAGAAAAAAGCGCTATTTACTAAGGAAGGTTTTGAAAGGTGTTTCTAGAGCATGTATGACTGCTTGAAAGCCAAGTTGCTTTTTCGAATTTCTGGGGATTTATTTCTGTGGCGTTGAGTGCTTCTAGCCATTAGGCTTGTTTCCGCCGGCTTCTACGAATCAGAGCCTTCCTGCGAGTTAAATTATCCTGCGAGCCATTAGACTAAATTTAATGCATTTTAAGTTCAACGTTATCTGCTTCAGTTAAGCCAGAAGTGTTGGCTTTGTGTAAGTCAAAATGGGAACATCTGTGAATCTATATTAATCGAATAAAGGTTTCTTTACAACCTTCTTCTAACTTTTTGTTGTACGAAAGACCTGGGTATAGTTAGTTCCTTATATAGTCTTTCAGAGCTCGTTAGTTTATGCTACCAAAGATTACGAGATCCTATAATCATTTCGATGGCTTTCTATTCAAGGAAATGGCAAGTTGATTTTTTCCCTTCCCTACATTTTACATACTTATTAACGTAATTGATATAAAAATTTCGGAATTTTTAATTGGGTTCGATTGGGGTAAGACACCAGCGAATCCCAGGCATTCGCTGGTGTCTAACGCCGCTTGAATGAAGGCTGACTTAACTGCAAATGAAGTGAAGAAAAGAAGTACTTCACGGTGATAACAACACGTGTTATGACGCAAATGGGAAAGGCTAACAATTGCTTTGAAGACCCTATTTAAATTGCAGTCGCAGCGACTCCGACCTTATTTTCGGCACGCCTGTGTGACGCAGGATACCATATACTGTGCGTTTGCAACATAATTTAATTCTGAAATATAATTTATGTACTGAAATTGAAAAGCGACATCGTTATTACGATGCATTCAGCATTATTTTTCAAGATGTAAAAATAGTTTACTGCTCAACTTGACCAGTTTTGCGGTTTTACAATTGCACGCTGTACAGAAAATATAATTATGAAATTTAAAGAGATTGTTTCTTTAAATTCTTTTAATTCAAGTATCTGAATTAAATTCTCTCTAATCCAACATTTCGCTTTGTAACCACATTTGGGATCACTGCCCACAGCTCAAGGAACGTTGTCTTAGGGCGATGATGTTTAGTAGTGGTGTTTATTTAAATTTTCAGGAATAGTGGTCTGTTTACGAGACTGTAGTCCTATGGAGCTGATCGCCTAAGCAGTGTTAGTTTTCCTCTCTGTTTTGACTCATCTGGATGACCCAAAGTATAATTAAACTTGGTTTGTTAACAAACTAATTATTTACATGCATACATCTAGTTGTAAGCTGAGTAATCATGATCACATTCCTCGCTTTCTCTTCATTATCTCTAACGGCGGCATTTTTACAATGCCATCTATCTACAAATTATATTCAGGTATCCTGACTTGACAGTCGTCTCGATTGTTGGGAGTAAAAATTTATTTTCGAATTATTACATATTTCTAAATTAATTCGTATACACATTATCTAGCATACATATCACGTTTACATTATGCACAGTACACATTATGATACATTAAAATATATACATGAGGCTAAAATTTAATATGATATAATGAACTTACTTAAATTCACATCTGTGCAACCTAATTTATTCAAATTAAGAGAAAAGCAATCCTTAAACTTATTTAATAATTCTAAGATACCAGTTCTTTTGCTATCTGTAGTTGTCTCATCAAATTTTATATCATTTATTTTAATTAGTCGAATATTTTGAGAAATGGAATACGCATGGTTTTGTTCTTTGTTTATATTAGGCATGCCTATTTCCTTTCTTCCTCAGTCTTCTGTTATATCTATCATCCTGCTAACACACTAGTTTCCCTTTACTCTGATGATATTGTGCCCTATGTTCATAACCGGGACGCTGTTAGTTGTCCCTCTGTTTTTTGACTCATCGGGATGGCACATGATATTAATAGGCTTGGTTTATCAATGGACAAATTATTTACATATGTTAACAGCCGATAGATGGCATTGTAAAACAAAAGCCGCCGATAGGGGGCGTACGATAGCAATCGAGAATCGGGAAGCGAGAGAATGTAACTGAGATTAAGGATGTTCCGTAATGATATATATATATGTATATATTTACTGCAATAAAAAAGAAATTATAAAATGCAAGAGGTATCCCAATTGAATGAAAAGTGAAAGCTCAACTTACCCTAGCCATCCTGGGATTAATAACGGAGATTAAAGCTAACATTTCAGAAGTCGGATGATTAATGCAAGCACGCATTGAATAATGACCTCGCGTACCATGAGCGTGGAAGAAGGGGTAAGTTTCGTTTCTTTTAAAAAATTTGAATGCATGTGAACTTGTAGAATAATTCTAACAGAGTATAGAATTTAGAAGTATAGAATTATATTATTAGTTAATATTATGGATGAGAATACAAAGAAAGCTTTAGATAAAGCAAAAACGAAACGTAAAACTCTAAGAAGGTTAACAACACAAGTAATTAAGAGAATATCGGAATTATTGGAACAGGACATTGTCGATACAAAATCATTAGAAGAATGTGAGATGAATCTACAAGAAAAAGCAGATCAGATATTTAAGTTAGATCTAGAAATTGAAAATTTAATTCCTGAAGTATCTGATCTCGAAACAGAAGTCGAGAATAATCAGGAATACAGAGAACGTATCATCTACGCGAAATCGAAAGTCAAGAATTATCTCCAGAATTCAGATAGAAATAAGGCAGATTTGTCGTTGAAGAATAATTCTTCACTTATTTCGAGTAGTGAACCAGACAAACCGAGAATAAATTTGCCGAAACTTCATATAGAACCGTTTGAGGGTAATTTAGAGAAGTTTCAGGAATTTTGGTCACAGTTTGATAATGCGATTCACAGTAACGAACGCTTATCTAAAGTAGATAAATATAATTATCTTAAAGCTTTCTTGAAAGGACCAGCCTTAACCAGTATTCAAGGACTATTAATATCGGAAAATAATTATGATTTAGCAGTTGAGTTGCTTAAAGAAAGGTACGGAAAAAAAGAAATTATTGTAAGAGCTCATATTAACAATTTGTTAAATTTAAGTGCAGTAAAATCGGCATCGTATTTGAAACAGTTAAGGGAATTATACGATACGATAGAAATCCAAGTACGGGGTTTACAAACTCTTGGTGTCGAACTGAATTCATATGGAAGTTTGTTGTTTCCATTACTAACCAAACTTATTCCAGATTCCATTGTGCTAGAGTTTTATAGACAGCATGAAAACGATGATTCTTGGAATGTAACAGAATTATTAAAGTTTCTTAGAAGAGAAATAGAAACGCGAGAACGAACATTTTTGTTTCGTCAAACAAGGGAAAATAATGAATCAGTTAAAAGCATAGACTATAAACTGTCAACTAATAAATTTTCGGAAAAGGGGAATAGATTCCAGAAGTTTAAAGGAAAGCAACAGGATTCGTTTCCTAACGCAACCGCACTGAGCACATTCCAGAAAGTTTGCATTTTTTGCGATAATTCTGAACACAGTTCTGAAAATTGTGATAAGGAACGCGAACAGAAATTAGAAAGTCTAAAACGAAATGCAAGATGTTTTTTATGCCTGCGAAAAAACCACATGGCCCGTTTATGTAAATTAAAAGAGCGCTGCTTGACATGTAATCGTAAACATTCTAGCTTGATTTGTGACGCCAAATGCCTCCCGCGTCAGACAGAGAGTCGCGAAGGAATGACGTATGACAAAATGAAAGATCAAAATAGTGTTGCAATGAATCATGATGGATTATCTGACGTTTCAACATATTTGAAGAAAGCAATAATTAACGACAGTGAACCGATTGAATGTTTGGTGGATACTGGAAGCGCTGTTAGTCTATTAAGATTTTCGGTATTTTCGAAATTACGATTGCCATTGCAACCGGAAACAAAAAAATTGTTTGGAATCGGGAGTGTAAATCACGCATGTACAACAACGTTGGGAAAAGTTCATGTTTCAATTCGAATCGACGAAATCCAAACAACCGCGAATTTGTTTATCGTACATGATGAAGTTCAGCCGTATGACCTAATTATTGGGAGAGATATTTTAAACGATCAAATGTTGGCTTATGGGAAAATAGGGGATTCGTTTAACATATGGTATGCTAGTAAAATTCCATTCGCACAATTGATGAACGAAACGGAGCGTAAGCACATTAAGTTATATTCTGAGGAACCAATAGAAATAAAAAGTAACACGATAAACTTTGTACGTTCTGTAACCCCAGATATAAATAATGGATTAATCTTATTTCAAAACAAGCATGGAAGTCCGGATTCAGTAATGGAGGTTACAAATGGTAGGGTAACAGTCCCAGTTATGAACATAGGACACAATAACATCAGATTAAAAGGAAATCAGTGTATCAGCAGGGTAATAGATATAACAGAAGATTTTGAATTAAAGAAAACAGACAATCCTAACATAAACAAAGATGAAGTACAAAACCATGTATTTTCCATTTCTCAAAATATTCGCCGAATAAAAATAGATGATATAAAATTTGACGAGGCAACTACAGATAGTGAAAGAACTGATATCTTAAAATTAGTAAATGAATTTAGGGATTGCTTTGCTCTTAATCTAAATGAATTAGGTTGCACGGACGTAATAAAAATGGACATCAAAGAAATTGACGGGAGTAAGCCTGTGTCTTCTCGCCCGTACAAAACGAATGCAGCTGAACGTAACGCAATAAAAGAAATTGTTAAGGAATGGAAAGACAATGGGATAGTTTCTGAAACTAGATCGCCTTACGCTAGTCCAGTGTTACTAGTAAAGAAGAAAACAGGGGAATATAGACTAGTAATTGATTACCGCAGACTTAATAATCAGACGATAAAGGATAAGTTCCCTTTGCCTCGAATAGATGATCTTTTAGAATGTTTAGGAGGATGTAAAATTTTCACTACTCTGGATTTAGCCCATGGCTATTTGCAAATACCGTTAAGTGAAGAAGCCAAATTAAAGACGGCGTTCATTACTCCAGATGAAACAGGACAGTTCGAAAGGATGACATTTGGGTTAGTAAATGCTCCTGCTGAGTTTCAGCGACTAATGTCGTATGTCCTAGGCCCCTTGTTGAATACTAAGGTGTTGTGTTATATGGATGATATACTTATTCCTGCAAAATCTTGGGAAGAGATGATTTTCAAATTAAAGGAGGTATTAGATTGCCTAAGAAAAGCAAATTTAACCCTGAAATTATCTAAATGTGAATTTGGGAAGAGAGAAGTAGATTTCTTGGGTTTTATTATAAACGAAGATGGTATCAGACCGGGCTCTAGAAAAATAAAAGCCATAACAGAATTTCCAGAACCAAAGAATGTACACGAAGTGAGAAGATTTTTGGGCCTGACTGGATTTTTCAGACGATTTGTGCCGAAGTACGCATTAAAAAGCGAACCATTGACCAGATTGACAAAGAAGAATCGATACTTTGAGTGGAAGCAAGAACAAAAGAAGTCGTTCGAACTATTGAAGAAACAACTGACTGATAAGCCCATATTAGCTCACTATCAACCGCATGCCGATACTGAAGTCCATTGTGATGCGAGTGCAGAAGGTTTGAGTGGAATCCTAATCCAACGTGATGAAGATGGAAAATGGCATCTTGTTTATTGCGTCAGTAAGAAAACAACAGAAGCAGAGAGAAAGTATCATTCCAGCAAATTGGAGTTAATGGCCATCGTGTGGACGTTGGACAGGTTAAGACAATTCTTAATCGGTATAAGATTTACAATTATTACTGATTGCCAAGCTCTTATATATATGAATGCGAAGAAGACTACAAATCCACAGATAGCCCGTTGGTGTAGTTTGATTCAAGAATACGATTTTGAGATAAAGCATAGGCCAGGAAAAAGACTGTCCCATATTGATGCTTTGAGCAGAGGTCCGGTAGCGGAAGCTGATGACACGATGACGAGGATAGCTGAAAATTTTGAAGTTTGCCAGTCCCTAACCGAAGAAGAGCAAATACTAATGATACAACATGCTGACAAAGACCTGAAAAGAATTATCGAAATTATCAAGAAGAAACAAGAAGAACGAACTGCTGAGGAGAAGCAAGTAATTAGAAATTACGTGTTCAAAAAGAATAGACTGTTTTGGAAAACCATAGTGGATGGAAAGGAAAGACTGCTGTATGTGATTCCTAAAAGCATGAGGAAGAGTGTAGTGGTGAAATTCCATGATTTATTTGGTCACTTTTCTGTGGATAGAACAGTTAGCAAAATTAAGGAATTATATTGGTTCCCAAGCATGAAACGATACGTACGAAGACACATATCAGCATGTATTGAGTGCCTTATGAATAAAGCGACAGGTGGCAAGCAACAAGGACTGTTACATCCCATAAAACCTGGTAAAAGACCGTTTGCTATTGTCCACATGGATCACTTGGGTCCTTTCGTAAAGAGTTCGAGAGGTAATCAAGAAGTATTAGTGATAATTGATAACATGACTAGGTTCGTGAGAATTTTTGCAGTTAAGAGTACTAGTGCTAAAAATGTTTTACAGTCTTTGAAGAATTTTGTTAATGATTTTGGACTACCGGAAAGAATAATAAGTGATAGAGGATCTTGTTTTACTTCTCACCATTTTAAGCAGTATTGTACAGATAACGGAATACATCATACTTTGAATTCTACCAAACACCCCCAAGCCAATGGTATGGTAGAGCGCGTCAACAGAACAATTTTAGGAACGATAATGACAAGTTTGGCTGACAAACAGCATAGAGATTGGGATTCGAAAATAAAAGAGACGGAAAGAAATCTTAACAACATGGTAAACAAAACTACAAATAAGACTCCATTTGAAATGCTATACGGGTATTCGCCCAGATTTAATGATGGAATACTTAGGATGTTAGCAGACGAAGATTCAGATACATGGAAAGACCCGCGAGAAATCCAAGAGCAAGCGCGAGGAAGAATTGAGGAACAACAAGCGAAAATGAAAGAGAGATTCGATGGGAAAAGGTGTCGTACACTAATCTTTGAGCAAGGAGAAATCGTTGTGATGAGATGTGCCCCTAAGGCTACGGGTCAACCTACCAAAACACAGCCAAAATATCGAGGTCCATTCATAATAACGGAAATATTACCTAGCGATACTTACAGAATAACTCAACTAGAAACGAAGAATCGAGGTCGCTACTTCACTACCACTGCTCATGTGAGCCAGCTGAAGCCATGGAGGTGCGATCCCAGCTCTGATGATGATGATGATGATGATGACGGCGACGATCAAGATACTGACCAGTTATCAAGCTTGATTCCTCGACGGAATCCAATCAGATCTGTCCGTAAGGACTGATGGAAGTGTTCTCCGCTGTGATTAAGGTGAGATCTTTCCTTATTTTTTTTTATGTTTATCTACGTATATTTGCTGATAGAAAAACCTCCAGAAACTTTGGAACATTAATTGACTTTGAACTCTTGAACATTAGCTAAAAGACTTTAGTGCATTCTTTGAACTGATCATTTTAGAACTGATAACAAATGAGTTATTTCATATATATATATATAACACATGGTTAGTTATAATTTACAGAAAATTTTGACTATTATGCTAATGTATCAAAAAATATGTGAATTTATGTATGTGAAAACATTTTAGTAAGTTTATTATCATATCAAATTTTAGTATAATGTGTATTCTTCTTAGTGTATTAGTAATGTGTATTCAAGTTGAAATACAAAAATGTGTTAATTATAAAACTGATTTGTATTCAGAACAATCGAGGACGATTGCTAGGTCAGAATGACCGAGTGTTAACAGCCGATAGATGGCATTGTAAAACAAAAGCCGCCGATAGGGGGCGTACGATAGCAATCGAGAATCGGGAAGCGAGAGAATGTAACTGAGATTAAGGATGTTCCGTAATGATATGTATATATGTATATATTTACTGCAATAAAAAAGAAATTATAAAATGCAAGAGGTATCCCGATTGAATGAAAAGTGAAAGCTCAACTTACCCTAGCCATCCTGGGATTAATAACGGAGATTAAAGCTAACACATATGTACATCCAGCTGTATGCTGGGGAATCATGATTACATTGCTCACGTTCTCTTCTCCCCCTCTCTCTATTCAGTGCCCTCTAACGGCGGTTTTTTTGGCAATGCCGTCTATGGACATCTGTTCTGACAGGAGCGTTCAAGGTAATCTCTACAGGATGGTTCAAGATAATTTTACACTATTTGTATAAATAAAACGCTAATTGCAATTTAACTTTGGAGGTGGGGGAAGCAAAAATTGTTGCACGAGTTTTGAAGATCTAAATTGAAAAGATAGAACGTATTATGAGTAATATATTGTTACGAATTCTGTACCTAGATGGGTAATTTTAGTAGAATTATAAGTAAAATTGTTGCATTTTGTACCGCGAGACAAATTTTAAGAGAAAGCTATGCCGTAAAAGTAAGAATACAAGACAAGTGCATTTAACATGGCGAGATATCGCCAAACTGACAAAGGTTTCGGCAACTTATTTTGTCGCCAAATTTGGTGGGAAATCTCCAAGTCACCAACCAAGACCATTTGGCGACATTTTGGTCCGGTCCTCGTATCACCGTACTATGTATTGAAATTGAATAAATGTAACTGACCACTATGTTAACTGCAACTGTACTTCCACCCTCGTATTGCTGTCCAGTAATTTCTAGAAGCAGAAAGTACTAGAAATGTTTCGTCGACAGGTTGAGAATTATAAAAGTCCGGAGAGAGAGCATCTGAGTTCAGATGCTTATTGCGGTGAGTTTTAGCTCCGCAATAAGCATCTGAACTCAGATGAACCGCATGAATAGCTCCGCATGAACTGAGATAAATCTGAGTTAGCTTTCTCTTTAAATGCGCTTTGCATTGCGTTGTGTTTAACGTTTTTAGTAGTTTCATGTGTAATTAATGATTACACTATTTGATACTGCGAAAACTTTTACGAAAATTTCTGTGGAAAATTCCAGAGTCCTGAAATATTTCTTTTGATTAAAATAAATTTTTATTAACCTATTATCGGACTTTTGCTTTCAATCTATTATGAACCCATACGCATGCAACACTTTTTGGTATCACATGTGGGATTGAATGCCAGTCAAAGAGCG
Source organism: Stegodyphus mimosarum (assembly GCA_000611955.2). Classification (NCBI taxonomy): domain Eukaryota; kingdom Metazoa; phylum Arthropoda; class Arachnida; order Araneae; family Eresidae; genus Stegodyphus; species Stegodyphus mimosarum. The sequence continues at coordinate 203,126 of KK118281.1, read as the reverse complement.
ATGGAGGAACAATTAAGACAGCTGGTTGCGGCCTTCGCTGCTTTTCAAAAAAAGATGGAAGCAGGTCAAGAATCCGTTAAAGAAGGGATGAGAGTCGTTCAAGAAAAGGTTGAAGGTGGTCAAGAATCAATTAAAGAAGAGATGAACGCCGTTGAAGGAAAGATGGAAGCTGGCCAAGAATTCGTTAAAGAAGAGATGAAAGTCATTCAAGAAAAGGTGGAATCTGGTCAAGAATCAGTTAAAGAAGAGATGAACCTAGTTCAAGAAAAGATAGAAATTGGTGAATCTGTTAAAGAACAGATGAAAGCTGTTCAAAAAAACGATTGAAGCTGGCCAAGAATCTGTTAACGAAGAGATGAAAATTGTTCATGAAAATATTGAAGCAGATAAAGAGGAAAGGAAAAGAGAAGTTACCTGCATAATAGAAAACCAATTTGAAGCTATGGAAGGCAGAGTAGAGCCTGTTGAAAATAAAGTTGCACTCACTGAAGAACGAGTTTCTACTGTCAAAGAACAAATGGAAGAGAGAATTTCTGTCGTAGGACAACTAATTGATGACAGGATTTCTGCTGTCGCCAGAGAAGCTGATACCTTAAAGAAATTCGTACCGAGCGGCAGAGAGCAATTCTGGTGGTTTTAAATTTGTGCTCATGCTGGAACTGCGGTGCTGAAGGCCACTTACGAAGGAACTACAGAACCCCCAGGACACGGAAAATGAGACCATTTTCCAGCAACGACGCAGTGGCCATATCGCAGAGCGAAGTTTGAAGGATAATGGGAAGCCTCATTTTAAAGTACTTCAGATTTCTGCAGTGACTGTCGCCAATAATGGACTCTTGATCAAGGAACATATCAATGGAGTTCCTTGCAGTATGGTCATCGATATAGGAGCGAATGTTTCTACCATTCGGAAAGATTTCAGTTTAAAGATGAACTCATTTGGAGGCCATCTTGTGTTACTCTCCAGACTGCGTCTGGTAAACAAATTTAAATAGATGGGAAGTTAAACGGGAACATCGTCTTGGAAGTGCCGCTTACTATCACACGGAATATGTGGCAACTACAGATCCTTGCATACTCAGATTGGACTTTATAAGGAAATACAAATTTTTCTTGGACTTTAAAAATAACGAAGTGCATTCAGCATTTGAGGACATAACTATTCATCGTCAGAGGGGATCCTCACCTAGAAACTCCGATGCCTTCTCTAGAAGGCCCTGCTCAGAAAGCTGCCGATATCGCACGAGGGTCGAAGCGAAACACTAGCTGCTGAACTCGGTCTCACGACAAGTTACCACTTCAACATCGGCTGATCGAAACCCGTGGAGTGATGACGAAGTAAGGAAAGACAAGCTGGAAGACGACGACATTAAACGCATAATTGAATTCATGGAGTCTTCAAACAGAAAACCTACTTGGCATGGCATTTCGATCTATTGTTCTACGATAAAACAATATTGGGCTTTCCGAGACTCACTCCATATTCGGAATGGCGTCTTATACAGGAAATTCGAATCGGATGATGAAAAGCTTTTCGATGGCAGCTGATACTTCCAAGTTCCTGGATCTCAGACGTTCTTAAATAACTACGTAGCAGTCCTACATGAGGTTAGTTCAGAATAATGAAGACTTTGCAGAGAGTTCAAGAGCGCTTGTACTATAATAGTGCAAAGGATGACATACAAGGGTGGTGTCAATTTTGCGATGCCTATGCAGGACGGAAAGGACCGAATAAACGCAGCCGAGGAAATGTGCAATGTTACAATGTAGGACCGCCTTTCGCGTTTGAGGTCTGGGACCTCTGCCACGAACTGCTGGTGGCAACAAATACATTCTCGTTGTCACTGATTATTTCAGCAAGTAGTCTGAAACCTACGCTATTCCTGATCAAGAGGCTGTCAGAGTAGCAGAGGTAATGATACGGCAGTGCAATTTCAGGTTTGGAATGCATCTTTCAGTTAAATTTTTAAATTTCTCGGTAAGTTTTTCACCGAATTTTGCAAAACTTAGTATTTAGCCGTAACTAGAGTCGTAGAATAGAAATACGGAAAAAAAACTGGCTTGTGAGTTCAGAAAAAAAAATTGATTTTGAGTCAAAATACTTTAGTATTAAAACAATGTTATATATAAATCTGATATATATCCTTTAAGTCGCGCTTTCAAGAACTGAAAAACGTAAATTAAGCTTAGTCAATCGGCTTAGTAAAGACGGGAGATACAGAAATCTTTTTTTTTTTTTCAATGCTGAGTGTACATATCCGTAAAGGGTAATGTTTCTCAGAGCTGCATTAATGGCAACATTTCATTGCGCCAACAGAAGTAGGTATTACGTAGCTGGGGACAAAGTGAAAATATGTAGAGAATGTATATGAAGGATTTAAGAAATGTGTATGTATATATCTACACGTTCTGCTATTGAGAGATGTGAGCAACTAACGGTTGAGTAATCGCACTCTTCCTCTTAAAGTTATTTTTTATGCTTTGGCAACACTGTACCTTTTTGTTAATGTTTAAAATATTCCATAAAGGTTAAAAAACCTCCTTAAAATATTCTAAAGAAAAGTGGGAATTCACCAAGTTTTCTAACTGAGGTGGATTATTGTCCATTTTAATTCGATTACGCTTTATTGCCTGCTTTATTTTGATTTCTTATTCCATTTTCCATTTTTTTTTACTGTAAACCGACTGACTGGTTGAAATTCAGAGAGTCTCGTAACAGAAAAAGTATCACAGCTGTCTGCCTAGAGGTACATCATCCGATAACAACTGGGCTACGTTCTCTGGCGTTTGGTATCGAGGCTGTTCTCTAATCAATATCCTGCATAAAATGCTAATTTTTTTATTACTGGATCATTAAAATATTTTTAGTAAAGGGATTTTGATATAGCACAGAAATTTTTAAATTGCACTTTTACCCGCGGGCGTACTGAGGATAAACAGCGAGTCACCTCAAGCCTCTGATCAGGATGGAGCCAAAGAATTTGAATTGGAGTCTGTTAATATTCTCTGAAGGAGCTTCCAAAGAAACTGAAATTTGTATGTACATGTATTTGTGTACATAAAAAAGAACGAAGTTAAAAATTGGTCTGCATTGAAAATGTTAAAGTTTATATTATATTTGGCACTAAGGACTTTGTTAGAGTATGTTTAAGTTGCTTCTTGCGAGAGAAGCTTCTCAAAGCTAAAGGGAAGAGCTATTTTCGATCAACAATGAACCAAGTAAGTAGTGGCTAAAAATATTTATTTTGATGAAAGTATTAAAAAAATTCAGAAGTCCAAGCTCGTAAGAAACAGTTTTAGCCTTTTTTTATTGACAGAAAAAAAAATTAAAATATTTTTTAAATTATCAAAAATATTAATAAGCTTTTTATTAATATCGTATGTTTGTTTGCTACATATAAGTTTTTTAGTCAAGGTTTTTTGTTTTTCAAATTATTTTAACTATTTAATTTTAATGAAATAAATGTTAATTATATATTTTTGTTGACATTTTGTATAGCGGTCATTCAAATAAAGAGGGGGGAGGGGTTCAGGAAGTCTTTTTTTGCCTTGGGCTTCGATATGTGTATGTATGCCACTGCATTTACCTAGTATATTTCATTGGGCAACATGCAATATTGAAGCAAAACAAGAAAGAAAAAAATTCCTTTTTGATTATTAAAAAGTGTCCGGAATTTCATCTGAATGTAGTATTTATACTTCAGAAAATCAAGAATACGTATTATTATCGAATGTAATGTACATGCATCTTGTCTGACTTAGAGCGTTTTTTGCATTAGGAAAAAACTCATGAACAGATTTTACATTTTAACGATTAATGCTATTTTTAAAGTATTTAGGTACACCAGGGCACGATGCGTTCGGAACTATTATGGACGTAACACATGCGATTTTCAATTTATTTAATTCTAAAGCTATACGTAGATGGCGCAGCTGTTCTGCACTCAAATTGTGTCCTTTGCTGGTGGTGTGTGGTGGTGGTTCCTTGGCTTTAGCTGTGAGATTTGATTTAATGTTGGAAAGTTTGATCAGCAGTTTTGTAATTAGTGCATGTCTCGGCCGTTTATACTTAAATTCAGTACCTGCTTGTTTATGATTAAGTGCAATCAACATACCAGATAAGACACTTGTAGAATCTCCATTTATTCCATCAGAGACCGGCATCTATACAGACTATGACTGAATATAAGTTAGTCGTTGTCGGCGGTAAGAATGTTTTTTTATTAATATGTTTTCGGCAGTATTTTCTGAGACTAATTTATTTTGTTTAAAATGAGATATTTGTTGCCCTTAATATATACAAATATAAACGCCATGCTGGCTGTGACATTTATGGAAAAGGACATTTAATTTTTCCGTTCAGTATTTTGTTTCACCAGTGCTAAGTTATATCAGCATTTTGATTGCTTTATGTGTTATCTTTGCAGTTTGTTTATTTCATAATATGTGATGCTATTGATTGAATTTTCTTTCTGCAATCTTCTTGTGCCATAAAGTGCGCTGTAATTCAATGAAATCAATTTTGGACTGCTATTTTTTTTTAAAAAACTTTCTTTTATGCATGATCCGATATTTCTGTATTGCATTTGTGGGTTAATGTCTTCGGAACTTTCAGAATGCTGGATAATAAAGTCTGAAAAACATAATTTTAAGTGTTTAATTTTCATCATATCACTTTCATTAAACACTGAGATTTTTTTTTAAGCTGATATTTGAATGTAAATGTGGTATTTAAATGTAGCTTCATTATGAATGTAATGTTCAAATGCAGCTTGCTCATTTATTTTGGGTTAAGATAAATCCGTGGACATTTTAATGTATTCTCTGAGGAAGTTTTGTGAAATTAAATGTTTGATGGCATTAAATAACAAAAAATAAAAATTAATCATGTTTTAAAAGCTGGTTTAATGAAAAATTGAGAGAAGTAAGTATGCTTTTAAGGGGGTAATGCTATCCTCATTAAAAGGCCTGAAATATGATCTGCAAAATGTTTTGTTTCTCATGAGTAAGCTTTCAGAAATATAGATAAACTGCTCGAAATACCTTTTACCTGTTCGAAGTGGAAAAAAAAAAAAAAAAAAAAAAAAAAAACACTGAAATTGTTGTTTTGTGGAAATATTCAGTTTTCATTCAAGTTGAGATTTCTTAACCTGCATAGTGAGAAGTGTGTTATAGAAAAAAAATCTTAGCTTACGAAAAAAAAATATACCAAAAGAGTAACTCAGAAGTTTAAATTTCGAGATGATGATGTCTGTATCTTATTAATATTTAACAGTTAAATTTATAAATTGATTGTCAATTTAATATTCTCAATAGCAAAAGAATTTTTTATTTTAAAATAGGGTATTTACAAATGTAGTGAAGAAATGAAATTTCACATTTTTTCCCCCTTATAGCTGTTACTTTAACATTTTATTTTTTGAAGATAATGTAATATTTTTGTGTTATATTCTAAAATTGCATATGAGTATTTATGCTAATGGTATTTTAATATTCATGCAAAATACATTAATGTAGGATGTATCCCTTTCCTTGCTTTTGAAATTATATGATTGATTAGTTTAATGAATTTCTTCTTGTGTTAGTATATTTTATGTTTGTAACTTAATATTTTTTATATATTATAAACATAATAAAATTTAGGAGTTTGTTCAAATTTTGAAACTGTTTTATCTTTCAGTTGATCTATCCCATGTCATTAAAAGTACTTTTCCATATTTAATTTGTAATCCTAATTGATGCTTAATATTTTAAAATAATAAAGCTAGAATGCTATTTCCACAGTTCTAGATGTCTTGTTAAAAATACTGTATAGCAGAATGTAGAATTTAGTTTTCCCTATTCCTATCAAAATTTTTACTTGCAAATAATAATGCTGTAATATATGATAAAAGTAGTTCAGCTGACTCTTGAAGAATGCAAGTTTGAATTATGCGAGTCTGTTTATGCTATTTTTCAATGAAGAGGATGGAATTTTTTTTTTTTAGAATAAGTGTTTCACAAATGCGTAGACTGTGCTGTAAACTAATGTGTTTAACTATTTGGTATTCTAAAATATTCATAGATACAAGATTAAAAATTAAACTCTCAAATTATTTGGGGCAGACATTTGCAAAGTCGCTTGTCACTGTTGGTACTGACAGCTGTGTAAACCGGTATTAAAATAAATAAATGCCTCCTGCTGCTAGTATTGTAATGAGCTTGAATGTTTTTACTATCTTCTTAAAATACTGCTGCATGTACTCTTTTATATTTTGCATAAATTCTCACTGTCACATGAGTCAACAGCATAAACAATTCAACAAACTTCACAAATTTTCAGTTTGTTCATGGCTTTGTCATTTTTTTCACCAGTGGTTACTGTCAAAAGCAGAAACAGTGGAGTAAAAACAAAATACTTAAATTTACACTGCGTAAAAAAAAGGGGGGGACAGTTCTATAGCTCTTTTTCTACCAGGCCGATTGATGAATTTCAAATTGCATTTTTCATGTCTCGAAAGCACCACTTAGGATATGTATTAGATTTATATATAGCATTTTTCTAATATCAGTATTTTGACACAAAATTGGACTTTTATTGAAATGACATGCCACTTTTTTTCCATATATTGATTCTACAACTCAAATTATGCCAACTAAGTTTTGTAAAAATCACACGAGTAGTTTTTAAAAAGTTAACTCTGAAAATTTTAGCTCCTCAATAGTAACTGAATTTGATATATATTTATTAATATATTTTTTTTATTATTATTAAAGTTACTTGATTCCTTCTTACGGAATTCGAAATTTTGGCTTAATCCAAATATAATTCGCACATTTTTTGTGATTTATTTCTAAAATTTGTATTTTAAAATAATTTTTATAAATTTTAGATGTATTTCTACATACCTTAAAAAAAATTAGAGCTTTTTATTCAAAATTTCCGAAGAAATACATGAATTTATATATTAGCACATTTTGGAATTTGGCATATTTGTTGAAAGCGATAATAGTGGAAATGTGGAATTATGCACTTTGTTAAAATTATTTGAAAGTAAGAATGATATGACTTTTTTTTTTACTCATCCGCAATGTAAAAAGGCAGGAATGATGTGACTTTTTTACTGCTCCTGCACGATGGAAGGGATAGGAAAATAGGTTACCATGTATTAAGAAGTTTGCCAAGTGAATTCTTCTTCGTGCAAACGGAAATAAATTTGCCAAGTTAAATTTTTGAATTTCTCTGTAAATTTCACACCAAATTTGACAAAATTTAATATTTAGGCATAATTTGAGTCGTAGAATCAGAATATGGAAAAAAATTGGTATGTTATTTCAGAAAAAGACCCATTTTTTTGTCAAAATACCTATCTTAGAATAATGCTGTATATAAATCTAATATATATCCTAACTCAAGCTTTCGAGACATGAAAAACACAATTTGAATTTCGTCAATCAGCCCAGTAGAACGGGAGATATAGAACTGTCCTTTTTTTTTTTTTTTGCGCAGTGTACTTGATGCTAGTTTCTGAATGACATGTTACAGGATGCATCAAGTTAAAATGTGTTTTTTCTTTTCTTGATACAGCATACTTTTAAAGCATTGCATTAGACCTATCTTAAGACATGTCTTCTTGGTTTATACAACACTATGGGGGATATAAGCGTCCACAAATTTATATGCACTTATCACATCTTTGAATATTAAATGACAGCAACAAAACGATTAATTATGTGTTTGCAAAGCAAATGCAGGGGAGAAAAGTAAAAGTATTCAGCAGCTTGAATACATATAGAGTTGAAAATTCTTGTTTAAATTCTCAGCAGTAATTGGACAAGAACTGTACGTCATTGCAGATTGTTGCAGATATGAGTGATGCAGTACAATATCAGAACAGGAATGTAACCAAAATAAAATCAGGTATTAAAAGGGCTATTGTCAAATTAAGTTAATTTTTTCGTCTAACAAATGGGGTGAAAATGCGCTTTAGCCCACTGCTTGGCGATGTTTTGAAAATCGCCAATTCGGCGCGTTTCTGCGAAACGTCTTTGCAATTGCAACCTTCCCGACATGCTCCGCAAAAATCTATTGTAAACAAAACATAGAATTCTAAAGCATAAATTAGTATGGAAACTGTTGTCACAAAAAGATAATAAAATAATATGCAAAACGAACATTATGATCATTAAAATATTTGTCAGTTAGGTTTAAATTAATTATTTATATTTTATGTTGTAATACTTACACATTTTATGCCGTTACATAACCTTCTCGACACGCTCCGCGAAAACGTAACCAAAATGGTATCGAAGAAAGAAGGAATTTTTTTTAAAAGGCCATTAAAATTACAAACTATACCATGTACACACCGTTCCGTTTTAACTTAAAAAAAAATCTGCGAATTGCACAATGTAGGCAACGTGCACAAATGAACAAAATAAGCTAAAATAACGAAAATAAATTACAAGAAAATGCCATGTGCACAGCGTTCCTTTTAAACTTAAAAAAAACTTCAGCGAATTGCACAATGTAGGCAACGTACAAACAGTCAGCCATGTTGGCGGATATACGGAGTTACCCATGTTGGCGCGTTTATTGCTCATTCAAAAACAATCGTCGCCAAGCAGTGGGCTAAAGCGCATTCCAACCACAAATGGAACCTAAATATATAGATACTATTTAGGATATAATACCAAGTTTAATTACATTGTCTAACAATGGAACCTGAATATGTAGATACTATTTGGGATATTATAACTGATAAGACTGAAAACAAATATTCATTGGCCAAAGAGCATTTATTAAATATATTTAAAGAAAGTGAAAATAAACGAATCAAACGCCTTTTCACTGGCACTGAAATTGGCAACATGAAACCCAACCATTTGTTACAAAAAATGAAATCTTTGGCATCTAGTGATATTTCCAACATGTTATTAAAAATATTATGGATGGACCAATTGCCATACCATATCAAAGATATATTGGTGGTTAATGGTAAAGGTAAAGATAAATTGGTGATTATGGCTGATAAGATTTTTGTTATGGCTGATAAGCATTTACAAACTGACTTATGTGAGGCTCATTCAGCTGAAGTTAAGAATTCGAGCGCATTGCCAAACACGACTTCACAGTTACTGGGAAAAATACCTTTATTGGAACAGCAGCTTGAAGAACTCCATCTCCATCACCAACCAAATGAAAGAAATTGTCATAACACACACACACACACACACACAAAAGTCATCTAGAGGCAGAAGTAGAAGTTGGAAGCATTATTATCTGGTATTATATGGTAAACTGTGTTATTACCACTTCACTTTTGAATCCAGATGCTTTCCAGAGAAATGCAAGTTGCCATGTAACTGGAAAAACCAACAAAACTTGCCTGCGTGGCAGAATCAGAATTAGTGGCAAGTTCTGCTGCTGAAGATTTAAAGAACTGCCACGAATTCATTTATAGATTTTTTGTAATTGACACAAAAAACTGGGATAAAATTTTGGTGGACAGAAGTGCAGATGTAAGCCTAATTCCAGCCACATGTAATGACAAGGTAAGTAGCGATTTTATACTGAAACCCCGTGTTTCGGACACAAAATTTTAACTCTTGATTTGGGGCTTCTCTGTAATTTTAAGTGGCCATTTATCATATTCCAAAGTCAGTAAAAGCATTTTGGGTGCAGATTTTCTTAACTGGTTTAATTTATTGATTGATATTAAAAAAAAAAGTTAATTGATCATGTAACTTATTGGTGAAATTGCACTGTCAACCGATGAATCAAATATAAGCACCTTAAGCAAAAATAATAAATTATTTAATTTTCGGTACAGTTTCTGGAAATCACAAAACCTGATGTACTAATTTCTACAGCAAAATATAATATACCTGCTAATTTCAAAAAAGATTAGAAATAGCCAAACAAGAATTCAACTTTATGCTTGAAAATAATATTATAAGACCATCGAAATCACCATGGGCAAGTCCACTTCATTTAGTCAAAAA
>KK118281.1:151203-189464 GCA_000611955.2 Stegodyphus mimosarum | reverse complement strand
TTTAAAAAAAAAAAAAAAAACCTCATTCGAATTTTGAAAAATCGATGTGCACTGGCTCTTGTCTAGATGCATCCTGTGTACCAGATTTCATAGGTCTATTAGCTTACGCGCAGTACGAATGAAAGGGCACCTACAGACACAGAAAGACCTGTCCTTTTAAATATAGATATATATATTAATTAAACAACCTTTGCAAAAAGAAACAATCTTTCAATTTTTTAAACTGTTCAATAGAGTGAAATCTCGTTTTGCTATAGCCCATTATGTCTTAAATTGACGCAATTTCGTCAGAAAACATAAATAATAAAAAAAAAAATCTAATTCGAATTTCGAACTGGCTTTGAGGTGCACTGGCTCATGCAAAAAAATCATTCAAAACTTTTCAATATCTTACAAACAGTGAAATAAGCAAAAAATAACATGAAAGAAACTCAAAAAACAAAACATTTCGTGCAGAATTTTACTCTGCAGAACAACTTTATCCAAAAAGAAATCAATAAAAATGAATTATATATATAAAAAATGACAATGAAATATGCAGTATCCCTTAATACAAATATTACTTATCCTAATAAATAAATTAACCAACTTCCCTTTGCAAAATCTTAAGAACTCAAATGGTATAAACAGATTAAGAACTTAAACAGATTAAAAAATATCATGCAAAACTTTTTTATAATTAAAATTATATATAATTAAAACATAATATTACAATGAAATAAACAATATCCCTTGTAAAATGTTTATTATCCTAATAAAGTAATTAAACAATTTACCGTTGCAAAAAGAAACAACTTTTTAATTTCTTAAACTTTTCAGTCTCTTAAAAACAGTAACATAAGAAATACGATGAAAAATTGTTGCCAAACCGAAATTTTTAAAAGAATGAAACTATTCAAAATGATGCAATTTCATCAAAAATCTATCGACAACAATAAGAAAGGAAAATTGTTGCCAAAACTACATTTTAAATTATCTGAGATGTGAGAAGTGTATTCGGAAGCTTCATTTTAAAAAATTAAAAAAAAATACAAAATATTATTATTTTTCCAAAATTCTTTTTTTAAAAGGAGTCGAAAGGATTAATATTCAACGTGTCCAAAAATCAAAGGAAAATAAACAGCACATTTTTTAAAATAAGTCTTTTAAAAAAAAATTCCGCCGAAAAGGTGTTAAGCTCACCTTCCTAAATAAATTCGTATTTAATCGATTTATTGAAATACGAAATTTATTTTAAGTTCGTAAAATAGCTAAGTGTCTACACTTCACGACGATGTAAAAATGAAATGTATAGAGTAATATCTCGCTTTCCTGTAGCCCATTATGTCTCAAAATGACGCGATTTGGTCACAAAACATAAAATAAAAAAAATTTAATTCTAATTTCGAAAAAATCGCTTCGAGGTGCACTGGCTCTTGTGTAGATACACCTATGTACCAAATTTCGTGACCCTGGGTCTATTAGCTTACACGCAACACGAACGAAAGACACGCACGCGCGCGCACACACACGCACACTTTGTTTTATTATATGTAGAGATAAGGACATGTGTATATGTTAATTTATAGTGCACTGCTATTATATCTATGTTAATTAAGTGCAGTAGTGGAATATATACAAGCAAGGAGTTAACATAACAACCTTCAGTGTAAATCGAGCAATGTTCAAAGTGTCCTGTAACCATGCCCCATGAATCTTTCTTTTTATTAGTAACAAACAAATGCAATTGTGTTGCTGGGGATAGCTCACTCTGGTCTGCGTTGGAATGAAATCTCGTTCTACTGTTACTCCGATTGGTTATACCTTAGGTGGAGCCCACATAGTGGTGCAACTCTCTGTAGAATTAAAATGCAAACAACTTCATACCATCTGCAAAGCAACTTAAAAATTGAAAGTCTATGCAGAACATTAAAAAGCAGCCATTAGAGCTCACAATTCAGTCACATGTAGTGAAACTTTACCAGCTATACTCCTTGGTATATGTGCATATCTACGTGATGATACCAACTGCTCCATCACAGAAGTGGTCTATGGTAAATCACTGAAGCTACCAGAAGAATTCTTTCAAAAGCCAAATTAGAACCAGATGCTGTACTAGCAAACTCTGAAAACAAATGGAACAATTAAAACCAATTAAAAGTCAGTGTAAAAGAAAACAGTTATTTTTCCATGGCGATTTAAATTCGTGTTCACATGTATTTGTCAGAGTGGATCATGTCAAAAAGACATTAGAGCCCCCTTATGAAGGACCATTTCCTGTCATTGCCGGAAATGACAAATATTATACAGTGAGAAATAGAGGAAAAGACATCAATGTTTCCGTCGATCGATTGAAACAAGCTTATTTGTTAACTGCAGGTGAGGATTATTCTCCAAACCTAACAAATAAAGAAAAAACAAATATTCCATTAAATGGAAAAACAGATGATTTAAAATTTAAAACAACATGTGGGAGAACAATTACTTTTCACATTATCAAGATTACGTGAATATTTAATGTTGCATACTAATTTTTCATATAATGATCATAATATTTTGTAAATAGCATTTCTGTAGCTTATTGTAATGTAAGTATTTATGTGAGAACAATTATTTTTCTCCTTGTATCACAACTTGTTGCTTCGAAAGGGAGTAGTGTAACCTCTACAAATCATATATAATCTTTTCTTTTGTACAACTTTATGTAGACTGTGAGTGGCAACAGTAGAAACAAAAACAGTCATAGGAGGATGCTTTAAAAAGTGAATAATAAACTGTTTTCTTTTAAATATAGTAGTGTAAATTTTTTTTTAAACAGGAAAATAATATCTATGATGTAGCAACTGCTACACCATCTTGCATGACTTCCATACTGCTGATGATGTAGGTAACTCGGAATCTGAACTCAAAATTTTGAGGATTGAAACCTTTCTAATCTGAATCCAAACCTTCTGTTGGTATGCCTCTGTACTGGATAATTGCAAACTTTTAGCTTCAGCTCTCCTGCAGTCAAGTTGCTACTTCGCTCTGTTTCCATTGTCGTGCTAACTTTGCCATTATCTAAAATGTGATGCTCTGTATAAAGTTGTGGGGTGTGAGCACAATCATGTGTGGTGAAAAATGTTAGTTCATATTCACTAATAAAAGTTGTGTTTAATTTGGCCGCATCTGTCTACAAGTCTTTTCTTCGAGTGTTGTCTTTCTAACTATGCAATAAAGTCTTCCCAGGATATAACACAGATAACCATCATCAGTCTGCTGCAGCTTACTCCAAGTAATCTTATTACATATATATGTAAGATAAAAAATATGTAAATCAGCTTTATAATTTAATTAAGTAATAGCCTTTTAATCCTCTCTTTTTTTTTAAATTTGGTTATTTCCTCTTTATTCTATAAAAAAAAAAAACATTTCTGGACTGCATCATTTTGAGATCTATCTGTGTCGCATTGCTTGCATAATGCTGATGATGTAACCAACTCAGAACCTAAACTCTGAGAACTGAAACTTTTCTAAAGTAAAACTAAAACTTTTCTGTTAACAGACTACCACATTGGACAAATGCATACTTTTAGCTTCACCCTCTGTGCTGCTTAGATGTAATTTTGCTATGCTCTCTTCCTATTGCAATAGAAATTATAAAAATATATTATTATTATAGAATTATAAAAATTGCATTATAAAAAATGTAAATGTTCCTGAAATAGACGTGATTAAAATGCCAAGTAAATTGTGGCCACAAGTATAAATTTAAGTAAAAATAGAATTTAATTCGCCTTGACTGCCAAGTTTCCTCTTCTGTATGGATCTATTACATTCTGTGACTTCTATGTTCTAAGCTATTTAAGTGCTTCGCCATCAGTATTTCAGCATTTCTACTTCTCAGTGTACCTACATCAGTACTTCTAAATTTGTTTTCATCACACACACACACACACACACGCACACACAAATTTCGGCTTCCAGGTCAAAGGACCTTTGTATACTTATCTGTATTCAGTTAAGAAGGTTAGAGAAATAATGAAACGAAACTTTCAGAATGATTATATATTACCAAAAAGTCAAGAATGTTTCCCATAAAGGAAATTATATCTCTTAAGAAAATGAAAATGTGTAGTATATATGCCTAATTTAAAAAATGCAAGTAGTTAACAATTAGCTAAGAAGTATTTTGAGAAAAGCAGGATCACATTTTCTTCAACTAAATGATTTTTTCAGTACAGTGTGCCAAGTAACTTCAATCGGATTTTACCAAGAAAAACCATGAGTATTATACAGTATAGTGGAGTAGTTTCCACATAAAGAGAGATCAAAATTTTAACTATTCCAGAGAAGATTATCACTCTCAGAAACTTTGATTGCCAAAGTGTGTTGTAAGAGCCAGATTACTGTTAAAGTTTCTCGGTTACAGCTGAATTTTCTGATGATGAATAAGACACACAAGTATTTATATTTCATAAAATATAAAAATGTGTGTGTGTGTTATTTATACATGTTGTTCTATTATTGAATTATTTCTTATATTGAAAATTAGGGGGACCAAAGGTTAAAATTTAATTTAAACAAATTTGATATTTAATTTGTAAATGCTAATTAATATATTTATTAAAATAATACACACGTATATGGGAATAGATTATAATAATGAAAATCCAAGTCCTTTCCTGAGAATTTCATTGAAATTTTTATTGGTTCTTTCTGATTATCCTCAGCCCTACTGAAAATTTACATAAGAGTATTAATGGGGGTAAAGCAATATGTCGCAAAAAAAAAGTGTATTATATGACAATCCAGGTATGTGGATAACACATGCCTGTTTCAGCCAGTGCATAGTGCTGAATTGCATGGATGCTGATTTTTTTAAAACAAAAACAGAACGCTATATACATGGCAAGAACAACAGTGCGAAAAAAGGATTTCTCAAAAAAGTTAAATGTTTTATTATTGTTATTCCTTGCTTCTTTAATTTTATTAATTGCTTTTGTATACAATTTTTAGTGTGCTATACAAAAAACAGAATTTTACCACTGCACAATGCTCATGAAAATCAGCCATTTTAAGAAAGACGATCACACAAAACAGTTGTCACTATAAACTCTGCCGAAACTAGTCCTGATCTTCTGCAGCGACGCCACTTACTGATCCAGAAATGTTTACTCTATGCACTCCTAGCAAAATATGCTACTACAAAAGCTCTGCCTACCAAAAAATTAGTTCGATTTCTGTTAGGTATTCCCTCTTATATCAGTTCGAAATCTTGGCTCATTTATTTCATGCAAATACATCCAATTTTGCAACTAAACATCAAATTCATACAGGCATACTAGGCAGTTGCTTAGGTTTGATATAGGAATGGACCACAAGTGAGAAAAATTAAAAAAAAAATTCTTTAAAGATTGTATGTTTAACTAACAAATTCTTAAATTAAAAATTTAATGAAACTGGTTTTTTTTATATTCAACAATAATCTAAATTTCAAGTTACAAATGATGTTCATACATCAACTAGCACTAACAAGGCTGATGCAATGATATTACACAAAGTTGTTCAATATCCAACATTCCTACGATGTCATTTGAAACTTAGATTGGCTATGATGCTATTTATTTTTGCAAAAATATGTATTATTTCAAATGCAAGTGTAATTATCAGTCAGGAATCGAGTAGAGGCATTTTCATTCAGTGTGTGTTTTCTAATATATTTCTGAACTTCCACTTATGCAGTGTGGAATAATACTTGGTGCATGCCATTATCCACTTATTGTAAAAGGGCAAATCCTTAAAAAATATAAATTCAGTAAATGGATTATTGGTATTCAAGATAAAAGTTTTATTGTCTGTAGATACTGTGAAGTAAATAATGGAAGTACAACTTAATTAGTAATCAGACTTTTGAACTTCATAAAATACAAATGTGGGAATTTAATTCCATGATTAAAAGCATGTTTACAATTAATATTAAAGTGATTAAATTGTACTTAAAAGCATCCTTCAAATATTTAATACTTATTAATAAATATTTTATACATGCAGTAATTTAAAGTTTCATTGATAGCTATCAACTCTGATCCAAAAACTGAGCAGTTATTTGAGATTTTCTAGCCCAAAAGGGACATTAGTCTTGAAAAGGCATTTTGCTTCAAAATACTTAAATGCCTTGTATCACTTTTCAAATTGTTGCCGCCAAATATTATCGCCCTGTATTGTATGTAAAGAAATTAAAGAATGAAGAATCTGCATGAATGTATGTATGTTTCTTGCATTGTGAAAAAATGACAGTACCTAGAGCCATCAGATTTTGAAAAAATTAATCCTGCATCCCAACATAGGCACAGGAAGTCTGAATTTTGAATTCTTTTATTATCTCTGTGATATTTTGTAAAACTTTAACGAATTTTTGACTAATAAACTCAACAATTTCAAAGCAAGCAATGGCAACACTGTATGGAAAAAAAAGAAAAACATTTTTATCTCCAGTGTGACAGACAGTCTGTCAGAAATTCTAAAGCTATGCTGTTTTTAAATATTCTGTGATATTGCTGTTGAATTTAATTTTATGTGATTTAAGTGCGAAGATTATGATATTTAATAAATAAAGGTAGCACACGAAATGGTAAAAAAAGGGCCTTCATAATATAAAAACCTGAAAGATTTCAGTTTTTTTTTTTTTTTTTTTTTTTTTGTCTTTTAGCTTTATTATTAAGCACTGCTTTCTTTGCACAAGAGCATCATCGCAAAATGTTTAAAAGCAATATATTTTTAGAATTCTCGATAGAGTTTTGGGAATTGCCCTATATTGTTTTGTATTCGCTGTATTATCTCTCTGGAAACTAGCCACTTGAGCAGCCAATCGCCTAAAAGAATTATAAAAAGAGTATATGATGAGTCTAGTTAGTGTCAATTTATAAAAATATTTAATATTTCTAATAAGACATCTCTTTATATAAATGCATTTTGCTTTTTAATCACTTGGTTTTCTAGTCACTAACAGAAGGATTAAATACCTTATGCTTTACTGAATGGTAACATGCTGGTGCATGGAGATAATAAGTATTCTGTTTGAGACGGTGGCAACATATTGCTTTCAGATAGTCGTATATGTGACTTAAAATTGAAAGGTTAATTGGAGTTAATTGCCCAGAAACTTGTTTACATTATAAAAGAAACCAACCTTTCCCCGTTATTCCTATCTTGGTTGATCACCTCTGAAGAGGCCAACCTCATGGATAAACACGACACTAAAGTCGAAATTAATCAGTCTCATGTTTCTACTTTGCTGGAATTTACATCGCTTAAGAGAACTGCCAGACGACCTAAACCTAATAACTCCGCTGAGAAATCCGTTAGTAATAAATTCTGTAATTTAGATGTTGAAAATTCTGATCAGTCTCGGGATAACAATGAAAATATTGGTTATATTAACCCTAATAACTCTAATACTACACTACACATCTTAGTCTAGACCAATACAGAACATCTTAATATCCTCTGTAAGTTATGTAATAATACCTTAGCTAAATCCATAGGAAGATTTCGTGCAGGTGTCGTAAGAGCGATTCCTAAAAAAATAGACGACTTCAGCGTCATCATTAATTTTTTACATAGCAACTCCTTGGAATACTTCACAGTCAAGCATAAATCTGACAGACCCACTAAAATTGTTATTAAAGGTCTCCAGATGGGATGCTCAGTTGAGAAAATTACCACTTCATTAAATTTCAAATTTGTAAAAATTTCGTCGCTCAGACACTGGGGGAAAAAAAGAAATCCGCTTTTCATCTTTCAAATTCAGCTGATGATCACCCAGAATATCTATGAAGTTTATGCAGCTATTACTGTGTTAAATTCTGTTATTAAAGTAGAAAAATACCAAGTAAAAATTTAGTACCATCGTGTTATAACTCATGAAACATGCAGGCTTCAACTCCGATGTGTCAAGTGTGCGAAAGCACGTCGCTGTATCAGTTGTGAACTTAAACGCACAAACGCACAGACAAATCAATTTGTTGTAACTGTTTAGAAAATCATGGAAGTTACTATCATGATTGCGCAGTATAGGAATACACTAGATGTATGTATTTAAAAATACACTAAATCTACACGTAGCTTCAAAGTCTGGCCTGTCTATGCCTCCGCGGTTAAAACTGCACGTTACGAAAATAAACCTAAGAACAATACTGATTCATCAAAAGAAATCAGCAGATAAAAAAACACCCGAAATTTAACTTCGACTAGAAAGCAACCCCCTAATGACCTCAATACCTTCTCTGTAATCATGCAAGAAATTTTGCCGACGTTAATATTTCCAGATTCTAATGAAGTGTCCAGCTTTCTTAGCATTATTCTCCTGTAACATTAACCCTTCCTTTCAACAGCCAATCAGATTGCTGCTTACCATTCAGCACGTCTCTTCACGTTGCTTTTGTGAAATTAAATCACCCGAAGATTCGTTACTAGAACGGTTGCTAACAAATTCCCAGCTACGGACTGTTTCTTATGCTTTTTATAAAAAACTATCTTACTTGTTCCGCAGTTAATATTTATAAAAAAAATATTAATTGTTTGATACAGGATGATTGTTATCAGCCAAGTTGCCTGAGTTACAATAAAATAAGAATTGAAAGATACATATCTTACATTTTGCCGAATAGCAATAGTGGTGCGCTGGGGATAAGAATATTTTGCTTCGAACAGTGTTGTCGCTTCTCGTTTTCAAATCGTTATGTATGTTTAATAGAAATTTCTTTAAAATGTGAAATAAATCAGAAACAAATTCGAACTTCAGAATTCAGGTTTCGTGGTGTCCATATTCAGGTGGAGGATTACTTGTATTAAAAATTTGGTGGCTCTAGGTGCTGTAGTTTTTCCGCAGTGCGTGGAACATACATGCATAAACTGCTGAACATCCAAAATGCAACATCATGAAAGAAGCATGGAATTTGCATCATGGGTAAACCATGATCCGTGTGCAAATGATTACAATTTCAGCGCATGCGACACATCATGGGCGACTGCAGCACTCTGTACAATCTCTGTGTAAAGAGGGGGGAGACTGCCGTTTTAAATAACGCAAATTGTTCTCTTGTGAGATTTTCTTTTTGTGCAGCTTCTGTATTCTCATAGAAAAACACGTGCATCATTCGAGCACTTTTCTGAGTTCGGGCGAGGCAGAATCATTGTATACAGAAATTGCGGAGTATTTTTCTGAGAAATTGGTCATCGTATTGGACGTAGCCAAGCAACAGCGAAATATAGAAACCTGGATGCAGGAGGGACAGGAGCAATTGCAGCCGTCTCGTCGCATCACTTCACGGACAGACAGGCATATTGTGCGCATGGCACTGATGAAGCACACTGCCATATCCGCAATCGGATCACAAAGATTGCAATTATGTAAGACAAAAATCGGTGTCTGCACGAACAATTCGATGTTTTGTGAACTGTCCACTAGGCGTCCATTGCTTCGCTCATCATTAAACCATAGGTGTTTGCTTTTGCTATGGTGCACTAAACGGAAATCCGAATGGGATGGGAATGTATTTTCGGGTAAATCGTGTTTCTGCGTGCAGTACCACGATGGTTGGATTAGAGTTCGGAGACGCCGTGGAGAGAGGCTGCTCGACTGTAGTGTTATACATTGTCAAACTGGCCCTGCACCCGGTGTGAGGTGGTATTAGATTCCACTCGTGCACATCCCCCCCAGTACACTTTTATCGGTAAACTTATCAGCCAACGTTATATCTCTGAGATTTTACAGGCTGTTCTCTATTTTTTTTAACTTCAGGGCTTGCCTGCTGCTACGTTTCACCAGGACAGTGCACGACCACATGTTGCTATGTTCGATCTTTCTTCTTAACCCCTCATACCGCACTGTTACCCTGGCTTGCCCGCTCTGGCCCATTCAACATGACCTCATAGATTGCCCATTGGACGCGTCTGGTCAATGATTGGAGAATTCCTAGCTCCGTATGCCACACCCGCGGGTGCACCAGAGCAACTTTGGCTATATATGGAGGCAGCTTGGTCTGCCATTTCCCAGCAACACATGCAAAGCTTCTTTCACTCATTACTGCGACGTATATCAGCAGTTATTGCCAAACATGGAGGCAACACTCATTACTGATTTCTTGTCTTCCTCATCTCAGAGAAGGTATTATTTCAAATCAGTTAACTTTGATACTATTTGTAATCTCTGAAATAAATTTGGCTGATATCTCTTGTCCTTCTTCGTGTTGCATATTGGAATGCCAACAGTGTACATACAGCTTCTTCATTATTTATTTTTTCGTTTAAACAATACATCGCGAAAGCATTTGCTGGCAACAGTCTGAAAAGTTATTCGGACACGAAAGTGATACGGTCAAAAAAAAAGTGAGGTTCAAGTTTCACCTCTGGTGCTGAAAAGTTATGCGAACGTTCTTTGGCTGATTGATTTTTTTTTTTTAATTACTGGCTGTACGGAAATGTCACTTTATTCTGAATTGGTTGCACCTGTTAGAAAATTTCATGTACATCAAACTTTTATGTGCGTAAGTGACACCGCCTAGATACAGTGATTTTCTTTTTTAACTGCTATTTTTTTCATTAAAAATGTATAAAATAAAATATATAAACAACTTTCTTAAACTACACAATTAAATGCATTAAAAGTGAGACTAAATTTTTTAAAATTATAATGTTCGGGATCTTTTGTGATTGAAAATTAAATCGTGGTGCGACCAATCTGCATTAGGACGTTAAAAGAATTTCAGAGAAGAGAGAGAGAAAGACGCATTGTAAGAATGATTACCATCACTTCCCTTAAATTTTTGTTTTATAATTTTGGTTTGCAATTTGCAATGGTTAACAGCTCTCTGATTTTATTTTTTAGTCATTTAGGATACGAATTGTATGATAGGGAATTCTTTTTAAAAACTTTTCAGCATCTTTACTAAAGCCATGTAATGTAAAAGATTTTTGTGCATGTATTTTATTTTTATTATAGTTTAGCTTTAAAAAAAAAAAAAATCCGAATCTCGAAAGAATTTTCGGAAGTCAATTTCTTATACTGAAAAATAAATTAAGTCCTGATTCAGGTTTTCTCGAATCTCGAGGAAGGAAGCCATTCGGAAAAGCACCCAGTCACTACATTGGATATTAGATTTTATTGATTTTTACTGAAGAAATGACATTAGCTCGCGAACTGTAGCGTCTTCAAATGCTTGTTTGTGTGAAGCAACTATTTCAGTGTTTTGATGGTATCTTAATGCAAAATTTGTTTCATTTATTTTTCTGATTGCTTTCATTGACCTGCACAAGAAGTAAAATGCCAAACTTAGTAAGAATACCAGATTGGCAATTCTTGTTTTGTGAATTTCCCATTGTATTGTACGGTTAAAGTGATGCAGTATTCTCTGGTGTGTTCATTAATCGTATTCAAAATATTTTATATAATTGTGGGAGAACGGCAGACGAGATAGTGCATAGTTATAACGGCAGTTATAAATCGGGTGTGTTTTGGAGTGGCTATTGACTTTTTATGCGAAAACTACAGCAAGTTTCGAACGTAGTTTGAATTGTAGTCGAATGATTAAAGCTATTTTAAATGGCTGGTATTAAAATGCTTAATATGAATTAAATTAACATTCCCAAAATGATTTTATAATTTGTGAAGCTTTGTATTAAATAAAAGAACAAAAAAGTAAAAATTGCCATTTTTGCAAAGGGGGGGGACTGTTTATTCAGGCAATTTTATTTGAACATATCATTTATATATTTTTATGTCTTGGAAGTGTCTGTGAATAATTGTATATCTGTCTCTGAATAAGATAAATACTTTGAATTGTCTTGACGTATTTGTTGTGTTGATTTTATATATAAATATTTGTCTGTATATATTGGGTTGTTCGGAAAGTAATTCGTTTTTTTCCCAACAGAGGGCTCAAGTGTATTTTTTCACAGAAACTTCACACTTAAGCCGCCTAATCATTATGTATTTCGACAGCTGGATATAGCAAGGTACTCTATGAAACTTATGAAAAAGTTCGATTGATTCTACGCAGTAGTTTTTGGTTGGTGCCCTTTCAAATATGAAAAGTAAAAAGCAGGATTTTCGGCATATTTTACTTTTTGCTACCGAAAAGGTAAAAATGCTGTTTAAGTAGGAAAAAAATTATCCGATGTGTATGGAGAAGATGTACTAACGCCAGTAACAAAACTGGTTTGCAAAATTTCGATGCGGCAATTTTGACCTTGAAGGTGCACCAGGATTCCGGCAATTTTGACCAGCAAGGTGCACCATTTCGATGCGGCAATTTTGACCTTGAAGGTTCGTTCTGGAAGGCCAGTTAAAGCTGGTGAAGACATAATAATAACAGTTAATACAAACTAAATTGATGCAAACCGGCGAATAACAACTTCTGAGATCTCTGAGAGATTAAATTATCGAATTCGACTGTTAATGATCATTTGAAACGCCCAAGTTTAATGTGAAAGCTGGACATATGGGTTCCTCATGTTCTTACGGAAAGGAATTTGTGCCGTCGCATTGACGTTTGTAATTTGCTTCTCAAACGTCAAGAAAAGGACCCATTTTTGAAGCGCTTCACCACTGGGGCGAGAAATGGGTTGTCTACAAGAATGATGAACGCAAGAGATCATGGAGTAAAAAAGATGAACCGGCTCAAAGCACTTCGAAAACCGATATTCATAAAAAAAAGGCTATTCGTTTAATGGGATTTCAAAGGAATCGTTTTTTTTGAGCTCCTACTGGGCAAACAACGATCAATTCTGAAGTGTATTATTATAAGCTGGACAAATTGAATGACTCACTTAAACAGAAAAGACCAAAATTGGTCAATAGAAAAGGTGTAGTGTTCCACCAAGATAATGCGAGACCTCGCACAAGTTTGGTGGCTCCCCAAAAGGTTTTACGGCTTAAGTGGGATATACTGCCACACTCATCATTTCTCCAGATCTGGCACCTTCTGATTATTATTTTTTCCGGTCTCTACAAAATTTTGTAGACAGTAAAAACTTTACTTCAAATGAGGAGGTCAAAAATCACCTGGATTTTTTTCCCCTTCTTTTCACCAAATAAATAAATAATAATAAAAAAGTTATGAACGTGGAATCATGTTACTGCCAGAAAGCTGGCAAAAAGTATTGGACCAGAATGGACAATATATAATCTAATAAAGTGTTTATTCACTATGAGAAAAATCTTCTTTCATTTTCATTAAAAAAAAAAAAAACACGAAATTACTTTGCGAATAACCCGATAATTTTGATACCACTCTAATTTTGAAACGCAATTGCAATTTCCATCTTGTTTCAACATGTTAAGTGCCATGTCGTCACCAATGACCAAAGATAAATTTTCCATTCGGGTATCATAAGTTACTGTAGACTAAAGTATGAGAAAATGTACTTCGATGAATAATCTGATATTTAAAATTTAAATGAAGATTATAAAGCTAAGAAGTGTTTTGCTGGATGTTATAACTGAAGTCATGAATACAGTGCAGTCAGTAATACGGATGTCATTTTAATGGGATTTGTTAAAATGTGTCAAACAGATATGGAATTTCCATCATCATCATCATCTAGAACTTCTTACTTTCGTAATGCAATTTAGAGCACTTTTGTTTCCAATTCCATTTTCCAATATCTTCATAACTTTACTTGCATAATTTCCTGGATCTCCTTCTTTCGCTTTTTAACATTCATTGCGTTAATTTTGTATTATAAATAACCAGTTTCCTCATCTCATCTATTCATTAGCTGATCAGGTGATCATTTTCAAAACTGGTCGAAATGAAATGATAATGGTTATCGTGTGAAGCAGAAAGTTAAACACAATGGACTCGACATTTAACTAGTAATACAAACTAAATCCAATTTTTTTAAATTCTTTCTTAATTATCTCTACATCGAACCATGCAGAAGAAAAGGGTTGATAATTAGAGAAGCAATTCTATAAGCTTTTCATTTTGTCGGTTATTGTGAAGAAATTTAGTTTTAGCAAATTCTGCGGATTACATTTTCAAAGTCAATATTTAATTTCATGGCAAGTGTAGCGGAAAAGTATGTACCCGTACTGGTACAAGATATTGCAAGAACAAAAGATAAACGTCTGAGCATTTTGTTCTCTGAGGAAACCTTTGACATTTAAACTATCAGCATAATATGCATTTGACATTCCCTTTTGTGGTTTGACGCTCGTTTATGTCAAGGTCAACATATATTAGTTCACGAATTTCTTCTCACTTTGTAAACGACTACCTTTTCCCTTTCACCTCTTTCCATCCACATGCAAGATTGCGGTACTTATGATAACGAAAGTTGAAGCCGAAGATTGTCGGTATCATCGATGGTGGGTCCAGATTTTATTGAAGAAGCAGTTTAAGCAAACGAATGCAGCCACTCGCTTCTATTTATTCTTGGGGAAGGGGTTAAAGTAAACAAAGAAGTGACACAGAAATGACCATTTGTCTGTGGCTAAGATTATTATTTGATTAATTTTAGAAACTCTACACATGCGTACTATGGATGTGGCTCATATTCTCTTGTTATATTTAGATATACGCCAATTGTGGATATTATTATTATTATTTTACAAAACTCTCCCATTTTTTACTGCCCATGCTGTGAATCAAATGGTGGTCTCTGTAGAGAACAAGATTTCCGATGATATTCAATATCGGTATTTTCTAATGTTCTAATATTAATCACATTTAGAGATGTTTATTGTAAGGGGATTTCATTGCATTTATTATCAGATACATGCTTAAATTGCTTCCGGTGACTAGAATTCAGTGATTAATGTTACAGATTTGAAAGAAACATGGTTGTCCTGAAAATGGAAGCATTTTCTGCTCTTTTTCCCCCTGTTTCGTATTTATAGTCGGACACTTAATATTTCACTGAGTAATTTATCAGAAAATTTTTATTCGTCAATATAAGTTTATAACAAAAATTTTCAGGTTCCATTTTCAAGGTTTTAACGTTTTACCGCATTTTCAAAAGTGGTCCATTACAAATTCTGTAGATAATTTAATCTTGGTATCCTTTTTCTGAGCACAACTGCAATACTTAAAAGCTGTTTTTGTAGGTCTTGTGAATTCCTTCTAGAAGTACACCAGAATGAACGATTATCTGATTATTGAGCCATTTCGGTTTCCGTGAAATATTTCCATAAGCATATAGATCGGTACAAACAAAAGTCATGTTTACTGTTTCCAGACATTATGGAACATTTATAAAATCCAAGGCATTATTCCAGACGTATCTTTAAAACGAATTATTGCAATGTGCGCATGCTCACTTTAGATAACGGGTATCTCTGGTTATTTTTTGACTGTAAAATATTACTCTTTTGAATGGGGGAAGGTCATCGCAGCACAAAAAGATGATCTGTTATTAAAAAAGTAAAATAAAATGTACATCTTTTTATACTTGGCTTGAATATGCAGTCAGTCACAAAAGTGTATATACATCCAAAAATCCAGTATTGAATGAGTAACAAGCTATACGTTTTATTAGTTTTGATTAATCTACATTCGGTATTGAAGTATTTAGTGTAATATTTTTTTTATTAGCATGTATGATAAAGGCCGCGTGCAAGCCTCACAAGGACACCACCTCATCTGTAGCTGGCACTTTTCCAGAATGTTTTCGGCAATAAGTTCGTTTTTTTCTCCCAACCCGTAAGTCATCAAGAATTACTCGGGGGGGAAAAATCACGATTTATTAATAAAAATGTTGGATTATGTTAATTATATATTACATAAATGCTCCTATTTTGGAAAGACTAATGTCAATACCGTAACCAGAATCCGAAACTAATAATGTGCCAGTTGGCGTGCACTTGATGTCATATCTCCCGGAGTAAGCTTCAATATTGAATTATCATTTAAGGATGCAATTGGCGATATTTATACTTTAAATTGAACTTTACTAGTACGAAGTGCGTGATAAGAGGCACTGAAAACTCTTCTCCTTGTATGCATACACCCTCTTGAACTCTACGAAGCACCTTTTTTTCGAGAAACTAGTTTTTCTGAGATGGCAAAAACGACCAAGGTCAAATTCTCGCTGCTTGTGATTGAGACGTAATGTTTTCCCTAAAACCTCTGATCTTTCTCATATGATTCCAAAATCTATGTGTATTGATGATGAAGTCTATTTTTGGAAACAGTCATTTCTCTAATAATGCTTCCGGATGACATGATGCATATTACGTTGCTTCATCAGGCTGACTTGTCTTCGACTTGCCCTCCAATATTCCTGTCTTTCAATGCATTTCTATCTTTCACATGAATTCTTCATCTGTGTATAGTATTTAAATCATATTTCATGCCAGTTTCCTTTAGATAGTTCCCTGTGAAGGTCGTCTTTCTTTTAAGTAGGTAGCTTCTGCGCGTTTTTTTTTTAAATCGGTTATCAATCGTATTTTATTCTTCTCTGAAATTCCCAGTTTTAGACCCAAATCGGAATGAACTGCCTTCTAAAGATCGTTTGTTTTGACGCCTTCATTGCTATTAATGCATATTTCGTTGCGTATTTGAAATCAGCTTCATATTTTTCAAATTTGATATAGCAGTTTAGCTATATATCTGTTATTTTATATATTTATTTATTGAATTGAAGAGCATTTTTTAATCTTAACGGTTTTGTAGAACTCTTCTTTTTTATTCTGAAGTATCTTGCATCATTTCAGGCAATTTGGGAAGGGGAGGGGTGGGAGGAGTATAAGCGAGTAATGTATTGTTTGTATTACCTAGCAGTATTTAGTGTAATTTCAGTCCAATGTTTTCTTAACGCACTTAAAAACAATTTCGAGATATAATACTAAATTTCCTGATATTTTTCATTTCTATTTAGCTGATCTGGTAATTTAGAAGGGGAGTGTGATTTATTTGGAATGCGATATGAAAGTCACACGAATCGTCCAAGCAGTATACTTACGAATCGTTTATCTTGGTGAAAGATACACTTGTCTAGTTCTTAAGCCACACGGCCGCCTCCTTTCTTATGACTATATCAGATCTACGGAAGGGAAACGCAATAAAAGACTTTTCGGAGAAACGCATTGGACGGCAAGTTTCAGCCCAGAATTTTGGGAAAACTACTGTAGCCATCTATTTAGTGTATGTACCCTTAATATTTTACGAAGTTGGGTAAGAAATTTCTCTGGGAGCTGATTTCATCTAAGTCACTTAATCGGACTAAATTCTGTTTCTGTATAGTACAGTTTTTTTTTTTAAATAATTTTGCCTGGATTGCGTTTCTTGGAGGAGTTTATCGCTACATTTCGCGTCCGTAGATCTGAAAGCACTTTTAAACTTCGGTTTAACAATTTCCAACTTTTCCCTTCAGTTCTTCTGATGATCATGCTGATAAAATTTATAGAACTCAATTTTAAAATTTTTCACGTAAAATTTTGTTGGCGTTTTTCAGAGATCTAATAGTTATTAGAATCATCAGTTTTACTTGGAAAAGCTGAGCATATTCAGACGATCTTACGGCATTAATTTTTGCCAGGCTGGATAGTCAAAAGTATGGAATATGTCTAATATTAAGTATTCGGTGTATGCAAATCGAAATGCTGAAAATAATTCCAAGTCGCTCCTCACTGCCTGAATACTCGCTAGATATTCGTATTTTACGGAGTATTTAGCTTTAAAGGTTCGATTCATGCACATGGTAGTATTTATTCTTAAAATTTCCTCCGCCATAGTTCACAAATTAGCGTTTAAATCAATAAATATCACTTATCCCAGTGGTAAATTTTTTTAAAGATATGCTATCAAATCATCCCTTATAGAAGCTTTGAAGTCAATCTTCGTAGTTAATATTTATTAGAAAGCAACTTTGTTTTGGGCATTAGTTATTAGTAACTTTTGTATTCACAACTATTAACGATTTGTATCTTTACATTTAATATTAGTCTGAAGGTTAAATCTGCTTTACTTTACAATGACAATGATGTATATAATCCTAACGAAAGTACTCGCAGTTAATGCGTATGCGGTTATTCCTTTTAATGAAGATTCTTTGTTGGCTTCTCGTATTTATAATGATTCAAGTGCGCTTTCTTAGACAGTATTTGTTACGGGGTTAAGCAACCATTTCAAAAGCTGTTTTATACCTGCTAAATATTCAAGGACAAATTGCGGTTTTATTTGCTGAATGTTAGTGCATATTAGCGTGCGCACATACACGCATATATGTATATATTCTCAGGCTTTCCTGTTTAAAGGTCTAGTTAAATTCTTGATTTTGGGAGTTGGTCAAAAAAAGCATTTCCTGTGAAGTTAACGGTGAGTAAACCTTGCTGTGTGAGAAAATGCTGGTAATGAAAAAGTAATGGTTTTTTCCCTCTTTCTTAAAGTAATTTTGAATTTCTCTTGAAATTTAACGAACTTGAATTGAAATTTTAATTAATATAATTTTATTGTTATGAGCTACAGGTGCCTCTTCATTTGCTACAGATTTACTTGCTGATACATCCATCGCAAATTGCACAAGGAATCATTTGATGTCTGTAAACTACCGAACATCGTAGTTTACCGTACTTAACTATAATCAGATGCATAGAATATATATATATATATATAAATTATGCTTGTTTAAAAGTTTTGGTTTTAACAATTTTAAAAATTCTGTGTGGCATTTATAGGATTATTTGAAGTTTATTAATTAGGAATTTCAATTTTCATCATTGTGAAAAAGTAGTTCTAAATTTCTATTTATATATGCATATATAATAGATTTGGTAAATTATAGCACCCCTTAATGCTCAATTTGATATTTCTCCTCTCTGTTCTAAAAATTGTAACCTTTTCCAGCACTGCATTGTTTCCAGACTAATTTATGTCGTATGATTCTTGCATAATGCTAGTGATGTAAATGGAACTAAAATCCAGACAGCCAATAATAATTTTACAGCAGTACTAATTATCCAGTCACATGCATTGAGGACCGAAAGTAAGTCATCTCTACATATAATAAAACAAAGAGTCTGTGTGTCTTTCGGTCGTGTTGCGAGTAAGCTAACAGACCCAGGGCCACGAAATTTGGTACATAGGTGTATCTACACAAGAGCCAGTGCACCTCGAAGCGATTTTTTCGAAATTTGAATTCGAATTTTTTTTATTTTAAGTTTTGTGACTAAATCGCGTCATTTTGAGACATAATGGGCTACAGGAAAGCGAGATTTCACTCTATACATTTCATTTTTACATCGTCGTGAAGCGTAAACACTTAGCTATTTTACGAACTTAAAATAAATTTCGTATTTCAATAAATCGATTAAATACGAATTTATTTAGGAAGGTGAGCTTAACACCGTTTCAGCGGAATTGGTTTTAAAAAAACTTATTTTAAAAAATGTGCTGTTTATTTTCCTTTGATGTTTGGACACATATCGATTAAATACGAATTTATTTAGGAAGGTGAGCTTAACACCTTTTCGGCGGAATTTTTTTAAAAAAACTTATTTTAAAAAATGGGCTGTTTATTTTCCTTTGATTTTTGGACACGTTGAACTTTAATTCTTTCGACTCCTTTTAAAAAAAGAATTTTGGAAAAATAATAATATTTTGTATTTCTTTAAAATTTTTTAAATGAAGTTTCCGAATACACTTCTCACATCTCAGATATTTTAAAATGCAGTTTTGACAACAATTTTCCTTTCTTATTGTTGTTGAAAGATTTTTGATGAAATTGCATCATTTTGAATACTTTCATTCTTTTAAAAATTTCGGTTTGGCAACTATTTTTCATCGTATTTCTTATGTTACTGTTTGTAAGAGACTGAAAAGTTTAAGAAATTAAAAAATTGTTTCTTTTTGCAACGGTAAATTGTTTAATTACTTTGTTAGGATAATTAACATTTGTATCAAGGGATATTGCTTATTTCATTAATTCTGCGCGAAATGTTTTGTTTGTTGAGTTTCTTTCATGTTATTTTTTGCTTATTTCCCTGTTTGTAAGATATTGAAAAGTTTTGAATGATTTTTTTGCATGAGCCAGTGCACTTCGAAGCGAGTTTTTCGAAATTCGAATTAGTTTTTTTTTTATTATTATTTTATGTTTTCTGACGAAATCGCGTCATTTTAAGACATAATGGGCTATAGCAAAGCGAGATTTCACTCTATTGAATAGTTTAAGAAATTGAAAGATTGTTTCTTTTTGCAAAGGTAAATTGTTTAATTAATTTATATACCTATATTTAAAAGGACGAGTTTTTCTGTGTGTGTAGGTGTCTTTCGTTCGTACTGCGCATAAGCTAATAGACCCAGGCCTATGAAATCTGGTACACAGGATGCATCTAGACAAGAGCCAGTGCACATCGATGTTTCAAAATTCGAATGAGTTTTTTTTTAATGAAATAGATTAATTTTAATGAAATTGATGATTTTCTCTCATTATATGAACAACAATGGCACGCAGCCATTGTTGCTGATATCAGCACTATTGCCTCCCGAAAAAATGAGGGCGATAATTCTGTGCAGTTTTTAAATTTAATGTTTTTCTTGGATACTGGACGTTTGTCTAGAGAAGGCAGCAGGAAGTTGGTTAATTTATTTATTAGGATAATTAATATTTGTATTAAGGGATATTGCTTATTTCATTGTATGCTTTTTATATGTAATGCATTTTTAACTGAATTTTTTTTTTCTGTTGTTGTTTGTTTCTTTTTCGATAAAATTGTTGTGCAGAGTAAAATTCTGTGCAGTTTTCAAATTTAATGTTTGGTGTTCTCTTTAGGTATTTTTCCGG
Organism: Stegodyphus mimosarum; assembly: GCA_000611955.2. NCBI lineage: Eukaryota > Metazoa > Arthropoda > Arachnida > Araneae > Eresidae > Stegodyphus > Stegodyphus mimosarum. The sequence goes on along the minus strand of KK118281.1, from coordinate 168,719 downwards.
TACACTTAAAAGCAGACGAAGGCTGGCCGCGCAGCGGCTAGTTCTGAATAAAGATTTCATCCCGAACACAGCTGCACTTGTTTTCTACATTTCAGCCTAGCTTTTCTGCTGCCTGCTACTCTCTTCTTACTGCAAAATTATAAAATAGTAATAATTTTGAAATAGGCACAAGTAGCGGGCCAAATTGTTTTTGGCAGGAACATGTTTACTGAAATAAAAATGAAGATTTAATTTGCCGTGAATGCCAGTTTCCTATTCATTAATGATTAACATTTCAGCATTGTACGCAATCAATCCTGCTGATCATTACTTCTAATATTGCTTTATTTACAATAAGTCATTGTTTTATTTTGAATGAAATGCCGCATTTCTCCATCTGCGCTATCAACCTTTTCTACGACTGTTCCATAGCTTTTTTACATTACATATCTATATATATTTTAATAGATTTGGTAGGTGGCTGTAACAGATTGGAGGAGGTTTATTGCGCAGATGTAACTAAAAGAGGTAACTGGAAGGATGGCACTTGCAGACAGACGTTGCCGAATAAGCATAATTTTATTATTGGATAAAGCAGTTCTGGAGACGCAATATTTGATTTACACATCATAATGAGTGCAGTATGCACTTCACATTTTTTAAATTTAGCTCATCTTAAGACAGAAGCGAGCAGCAACGCATGTTAGCCAGACGGAAGCAAAAGCGAAAAAAGGGCTACTGAAGAAGTGTGAGGTGTAGAATGAAAAGTTTCGGTTCTTGTTGAAATCTTTAATCTGATTGGAGAAAAGTAAGATAGTATGATGCGGATTAATTTTGAAATGACGCAGTTTAGATTGATAAGTTATAAATTACTATTTTTAGGACTGAAAGGGAAAGTACCCAAATCAGAATCAGGAATTAAGGTGTTAATTGCGTAATTTTTATTTACATATTTTTTAATCTTGTGTGTGTGTGTGTGGGAGAAGTACGCTCCTTACGACTGACGTCACTCCAGGTTTCTGCGAGCGCAACGCAAAGAGAGGGAGACAAGTGGCTATGGGCAGGAGCTGTCTGAAGGTCTAAGCAGACGGTTTATGTGCCCGCAAGAAGAAGTTGAAGTAAATATAATATCGGGGGTCGAGAAGGAGTCTTCATCGTCTTTTCAAATCTTTATTATTTACACTTATATTACTGATACTATATACAACTATTCAAATTAAATATTCTGGAATATTCACATAATATGTGCCGATATTATATGCCTGATTTCATCGACAGCCATCATCGCTGCCGTCTAAAGGCATTCTGAATAAGCTAATAGGGTTGCCGTAATATCTGGCTCTCTTCAAGTGCCAGTGAAGATTTTTAATCTTCAACAGGAGTTCTCTAGCTTTCAAGGAGGTTAGAGGAAATATAGCTTTTCAATTCTGTCATGATGTCCGACCAGCGTTTGCGAATCCGTAAGCTTGATCCCGAGATGTGAATTAAAAGGACTGTGCAAATTATGATGTGAACTATTCATGGACTGTGCTATAACCGTGTGGTTACCTAGCCGTTACGTTACTATTATATTTTACCAGCTTTCATATCATCATCGTAGTTTAGTAGTGAAGTAGTGTATACTCGTGCTTAAGTCATCCATTATAACCTCATATATATACACTCACGTTTGTGAAAATTGCAACACCATGAAGGACTTACGCGAGTGAGCTGAAATTTTCAGGAAATGCAAAGTAGCGCATGATATGCAAATCCGTAGCGCATGCGTATGCTGAGCAGCGCCCTCTGAACGGCTGATGGATCCGAATAAATAGACGGCTGTAGCGAGGCGTGTATGGTTATCGGTGGTTATCTGCTAGTGGTAAACGTTAACTCAATCTGTACTTATGCCTCGTCGACGAAAGAGAGCGAGATTTGAACAACTTACAGAGTTTGAACGAGGGAGAATCATCGGCCTTCGTGAAGCTGGATTGTCGTATCGTGCAGTAGCCTCTCGTGTGCAGCGTAACAGCAGCACAGTGATGCGCGTTTGGAAGCAGTGGACGGACGAGTGTCGGACAACTCGGAAATCCGGGAGTGGACCCCGAAATGTGACGTCAGCTCGCGATGATAGACACCTGGTCCGCATGGCGCGGACGGACCGTACAGCTTCCTCTAGACAATTGGCAGCACTGTGGTCAATAGCTACAGGTGTTTCATTGTGTGCTTCATCAATTCGTAGACGTCTGCTGCAGTGTGGACTGCGCGCACGGACTCCTTTATACAGGATCCCCCTAACGCACGACCATCGCCGCCTGCGGCTACAATGGGCCAATCAGCATAGAGACTGGCGTGCTGATTGGCAGCATGTCGTGTTTTCTGACGAATCCCGCTTTAATTTGTGGTACCATGATGGCCGCATTCGTGTCAGACGCTATGCCGGTGAACGCCACCTTCCGGAGTGCATTATCGAACGCCACAGTGGACGAACACCCGGAGTTATGGTCTGGGGCGCCATAGCATATCATAGACGATCTCAATTGCTACGAATTGTGGGCAATCTGAACAGCAACCGGTATATCCGTGAAGTTCTACAGCCCGAAGCTGTTCCCTTCCTTCAAAGCTTGCCAGGCGCTGTATTTCAACAGGACAATGCCCGCCCTCATACTGCTCGGATTGTTAAATCCTTCTTTGCAGCGCAGCAGGTACAGCTTCTTCCTTGGCCTGCGTGTTCCCCGGATATGTCGCCAATTGAACATGTGTGGGATGTCATTGGTCGGCGTCTTGCTCGTGATCCTCGTCCTGTTGCGTCTGCAGACGAACTTTGGGTACGCGTACAAACGATATGGAATGCTCTTCCTCAGTCAGACATTCAAACTTTGTTTGACTCCATGCCACGTCGTTTAGCAGCACTTATTGCGGCGCGTGGTGGCCACACAAAATACTGATTCTGATCTCTTGTTCTTGTTTGTTTGCTTTGAACATTTAATCATTTATTTGTACCACTACCACTCAACTGTGTATTAAATTGCATTCAATTATGACGATTCCTTCTTGGTGTTGCAATTTTCACAAACGTGAGTGTATATATATGGGTGCATGTGTGTAGTCAGGCAAAACCATTTAATACAGAGCCCGTCTTAGCTTCCCCCCCCCAAAAATAATTCCCTTTGAATTTATTGAATGTTGAAAGTGAGGGAGGGAATGGGTGTACGGTGCTGGCATACACAGCTAGAAACACATGTTTGGAGGCTTTTCTCTTTCGCAATGGCAAAGTATACGAAGCTTGGGTAGGCGAAGATAGGTTATTGGAGGATTTTATAAGGGAAACTTGTTCGTATTTGCATAACCACGGAAGAAACCTATTCACCCAGTTCATTCGCAGGGAATTGAAACCACGACGAAATACTTCTTGGTTGATAGTTCTTTTCCAAGTGGCCATTAATTCATGGAAGGGAAGAAATTGTCTGATACTGAAACTTAGTTTATAGATGGATAGGATGTTTTTGTAACTGTGTCATTGGGCTTCTCTGTGATGGTGAAGCTAGAGAATACGTGGCACAAGGCACTGGGAAATCGGCATTCTAAGTTATTATTTATGGACTGGAATGAAACGAGGTGTATTTGTATTTCAAAAGTTCTTGAAGCATAGAGAATTCCTTAATGTTCGAATATCTTGGCGATCCAAATAATCGTATTAATTTATGTGGTGGCGAAATCAAAGTTTAAAACGTAATACGAAAGGATTGCATAGCAGATTCCTTGCGTTAGAGTTATAATATTGCAGCTTTAAAATGTAAAGTGATTCCTTTCGCTCTAAAATGTCCCCTTCCTCCTCTTAGTTGCTTCAAGTTAAATGCCTCTGTTCACCATCGCAAGAGCCTGACCTTTTTCGCCTCTTTTTCGTGTTAACAATTCTGTTATCTAGGTGACGTCAGAGTTGCCATTTCTTTCCGGTTACTGAACTCTCATCTGGAGTGACTGCTGCAATTGTTATTCGCTAATATATACGGAGGGGAAGTTTTGCCGTTTTATTTTCATTCAGTTTACCTCAAGTTCAGCAGAAAAAGAGTTTATTTATTGCGTAAAAGAGACAAACGTTTCCCAAAATTGTTAGCTCTAATACTGAACGATTTTCATGTTCGATATCTCTCAGATGTGACTAGATTATCTTGTTTTATCTTATAAAAAATTGCTTTTTCAAATTTATGAAACGAGATGCTTATTATTATTAAATAATATTAATTTGACTTTTTTTAAAATATCGTTTTTATTTTGTTATTTATTTTAGGTCAAGAGTATGTTTGTAATAAATATTCAGAAACTAAGAAAAGTATAGGTTTAAATTCAGGTTCTGATGTTTTAGGTGTAATTAATTTTTGCTGAATGAATTAATTACAAGGGACCGAATTTTTGGTTCGCTCTATTTCATCTGATGAAATGGCAAGGAACAATAAAAACTGCTAATAAAATTTTGAATCAAATGTTAAGAATTGATTAATAAATTGTGAAATAACAGGTTAGCGTTGTCAAACTGGCTATGAGACGGAATTAAAGATTCTGATTTGGAAGGGAAAAAATTAGTTATTATTAGTCCAAAGGGGCTTTGTCCCTGAAGGACTATTGTTTTCCTTTTGCGATTTTGCGTCGGAAACATTAAAAGTTTGTATCACTTTTCAAACTGTTGCCACAAAATATTGCAGCCCTGTATTATATTTAAAGAAATTAAATAATGAAGAATGTGCATAAATGTATGTATGTTTCTCGCATTGTGATAAAACGACGGTATCTAAAGCCATCGAATTTTGAATGCCGTAATCCTGCTGCGAATATAGGCATCTGGAAGTCCAAAGGAATTTGTTTCCAAATTTGGAATTTGTTTTATTAACGATTTCATATTTTGTAAAACTTTAACGAATTTTTGATTAACAAACTCAAGGATTTCAAAGCGAGCAATGGCAACGTTGTACAGAAAAAAACATTTTTATCTGCAGCGCGTGAGACTGTGTGTAGGAAATTCTAAAGATATGCTCAGTTTAAAATTATTTTGCGATATTGTTCTTTAACTGAATTTTATGGTTTAAATGCGAAGAACATGATATTCAATAAATAAAAGTAACATACAAAATGTTTAAAAAACGCCCCTTAGGACTAATTTAAAATCTGAAACCTTCCAGATTATTGTTGTATACAGTTATTAAATATCTTTACGCTCTTATTCAGTTTCACTATACAATAATAACTGTACATGATAACATTGTACATGTAACAGTACAATAATAACTGCACATGATAAAATATATAGCATAACATCATAGTTCAGACTTTTCCCATATGTCTTCCTCTAAAGTGCACTGTATAGCATGCCTGATTATTTTATACATAAAAATGTAAAGTGACTAAACATTGGGGGGGGGGGAGATAAATCTGAAAGGTTTCAGATTTTAAATTACGTTCAAAGGGTCTTTTTTTTGTAACATTTTGTGTGTTACCTTTATTTATTAAATATCATGTTCTTCGCACTTAAACCATAAAATTCAGCAATGCCGCAAAATAATTTTAAAATGAGCATATCTTTAGAATTTCCGATACAGGCTCACGCGCTGGAGGTAAAAATGTCTTTTCTGTGCAGCATTGCCATTGCTCGCTTTGAAATCCTTGTGTTTGTTAATCAAAAATTCGTTACAGTTTTGCAAAATATGAAATCTGTAACAAATTCCAAATTTCAAATTTAGGCTTCCAGATGCCCATATTCACCCATGTTCGTTATTCAAAATTTGATGGCTCTAGGTACCGTTGTTTTATCACATTGCGAGAAACATATATATATTTATGCAGATTCTTCATTATTTAATTTCTTTAAATATAATACAGGGCGATAATATTTGGTGGTAACAATTTGAAAAGTGAAACAACGCTTGCAGTGAATCAGCGCAAAATCCCAAAAGGAAATTAATAGTCCTTCTGGGCAAATTGCCCCTTTGGACTAAAAAAATCTGAAAAGTTTCAGATTTTAAATTATATCCAAAGGGGCGTTTTTTTTTTAACGTTTTGTGTGTTACCTTTATTTATTAAATATCATGCTCTTCGCACTTTAACCTTAAAATTCAGTTCACGAGCAATAGCGCAAAGTAATTTTAAAATGAACACATATTTAGAATTTCGGACACACAGTTCTCGCGGGCTGGAGATAAAAATGTTTTCTCTGTACAACGTTGCCATTGCTCGCTTTGAAATTCTCGAGTTTTTTAATCGAAAATTCGTTGAAGCTTTACAAAATATGAAATAGATAATAAAATAAATTTCAAATTTGAGTTTCCAGATGCCCATATTTGCAGCAGGATTACGTCATTCAAAATTCGATGGCTCTAGGTACCGTCATTTTATCACAGTGCGAGAAACATATATACATTTATGCGGATTCTACATTATTTAATTTTTCTAAATATAATGCAGAGTGAAAATATTTGGTGGCAGCAATTTGAAAACTGAAACAACGCAGAAAGTGAATCATCGCAAAATGTCAAAGCGAAATTAATAGTCTGTCTGGGCAAATTGCCCCTTTGTACTTAAAAAAAAAAATAACAATAAAAAAAAATCTGAAAGATTTCAGATTTTAAATTTCGTCCAAAGGCGCGTTTTTTTAACGTTTCGTGTGCTACCTTTTTTTATTAAATATCATGTACTACGTACTCAAACCATAAAATTCAGTTCAAAATCAATATCGCAAAATCATTTTAAAATGAACATATCTTTAGAATTTCCGTAAGTCTCGTGCGCTGGAGATAAAAATGTTTTTTTTTTTCCGTACAGTGTTGCCATTGCTCGCTTTGAAATCATTTAGTTTGTTAATCAGAAATTCGTTGAAATGTTACAAAACATAAAATCGATAATAAAGCAAATTTCAAATTCAAAATTAGGGCTTCCAGATGCCCATATCCGCAGTAGGATTACGTCATTAAAAATTCGATGGCTCTAGGTTTTATCACAATGCGAGAAACATGCATACATTTATGCAGATTTTTCATTTTTTAAAATTTAATGCAGAGCGATAACATTTAGTGGCAACAATTTGAAAAGTGAAACGGGCATTCAGAGTGATTCAACGCAAAATCGCAAAACGAAAGTAATAGTCCTTCGGGACTAAATCCCTTTGGACTAATAAAAAAATTTAAAAAAAATAAAAAAAAAAATAAAGTTGCTGAATTTATCTCTACCTAACATCTGAGTACAAAATTAAACCGGGTAATTTTGTTAGCGTGATGCAGATGATCGGAAATTTTTTTCCGCGTTTTTTTCCCGTATTGAAACGAATCTATTCCTCACGTTTCTACAGTTTGTGTAGAGAGAGGAAACCTTAGAATTAAAAACATGCATCTGCATCGGTAGAGAGTTCACTTTCTGTGTGTTGCAGTTCTCAATATCAGGCGAAGAATCTTGGTTCAGTAGCATTGCTGTCACAATAGCTGTACCAGTTTACATATCATCATATGTTTGAAAATATCCGTATTACATTCTGAAACTCTTGAAGTGTCGTTTTCTTCCAGCCACTTTGCCGAAGGGTGAGTCGTAGTTTTCATCGTCTATCTTTTCAACACCTTTTACGAGACTAACATGCCAGGAGCAGTTTCGAATGGTGGATTCTAAGACAATTGACAAAGACATGTCTTACATTAGTATTTCATCTGGTCCATATGCAGTGACATCCAGAAGCAGGAAATTGTGATTTTGTCAGTCAAAAATAGAATCCTTCTCTTTTTGGCCGAAGATTTTCTTTCTATTTTTTACGCTTTTCTTCCGACACCATCCGTTTTTAGACATAGTGCGGGGGACACCATTTATTGACTATTGGCAGTCCACCGACCGGCTACAGTCTCCCCGCATTAGCTCGGTCCGAAGATCTCCAACACGTGTTCCCGCACCAAACACTCGAATCGCCTCGTATTTTGAATGCTACCATTCTTACAAAAAGCAGATCAGGGCGGATGATTTAGGAAACAGATATAAATGCGTAAGACACCAGAATTTCACCATAGGTTGTACAGGAATAGTCCTGCCTCACAAACGGTGGCTCCGCCCCAATTTTGAGGAAGAATACCGCGGGGAAGGGCGTCCGAGGATCTCCCACCTCTCATCCGTTGCCACGAACCACTCGAGAGGGCCTTCGGCTCACGTTCGAGTGCCCCCTTACTGCATAGGCATTATAAACTGACAAATATCCATGCCTTCTCCGAGATTCGAACCCAGGTCCGTCGTTGTTTTAAATCTCTCGTCTTTTGAAATTTTCAAATCACCAGGAGCTTACGAATTTAGAGCTCACCAGTGGCCGAATGGATAAGACCCCTTAACATTGGTAAATTGAATCGGGTTCGTAGACCGGTGAACGGACTGGCTGTATGGGCATTTTCTGGTCTTCACTATATACAAGGTGAGTATGAGTCAATTTCTTTCAGGAAGTCCTCCACTGGCATCCCTTTCCGTAGGCAAATATCAGTTAAGCGTTTTTTTCCCGTAATCATATAATCCAGTCCAAGCCTGAGGTTTTAGATTTGTTAATGTTGGTGCTTGCAAGCGTGGATAACGCTGCTCAACATCACTGGATCATGAGCTAGCTGTAAGAGATTTTCGTGATTTTTTTTACGTGTGATGTTGAGGCCGTCAAATGCAATATCCTATTTAAGTATTTTATCCGCTAGAACCTAACACATTTCTGAGCTGTGGACAGTTTAATTACGCCGTAATCTTTCTCATAGACCAGAATGTCACATGCTTGCTATATGTTGAAATCGCTATGATCGCTTTTAGAATTATTCGGATGTTGGAATTTAGGAAATTTCAAGAATTTCAACTAGATTTTTCCAAGAATCGCAAATCTATTTGCATCGTTTTAAAAATAATGAAACAAGTATCCATAAAAAGAAACAGTCAAACTACCTTCCTATACCACTCAACTCTAACTTTTGAGCAATGTTCTTGAAAGTTTCCAGGGAATTATCATGTAATTGTATTACTTCATTTAGGTTTTATTTTCTTTTTTATATTCCATTCAAATTACTTTAATTGAGTTAATTGATTCACTTTCATTCTAACTTTTGCCAATTGTAGGCTTATTGTTTTTTTTAATTTATATTTTAATTATTATTCAATTTTTCCATTTTAGGCTATAAAAGTCTTCAATTTGTGTGTAGTATTTCCCCCTTAGTTTGAATCCTCAGAATTTAATATGAAATCTATATACAGGGTGGTCATAAAGAAACTGCCAACATCTGTCTTTCTAGCGTCCGTTCCGGTTAACCGATCGAGATGAGATTGCAAATATAGTTATTCGGAGATATGTGCTCGAGATTCTGTTAATGGCAACACAGAGATGCTTACGGTTACAGTTATAGTTATAGAAACTCGAAAATATCGAATGGCAATGCCAACTTTTTCCGGTTGCAAAATGTTCAGCGCATGCGAAAACCCTGAATAGCGTTGGAACGGTACCGATATGTCCAAAAATGGACGTGTTATGCATACACAAAAAAGAGTTTTGAAAACCGGCCAACGAAACACGATCTGGTAGCACGCAGAAAATTTGCATATAACAGAGGCAAGGTACTAATCACAGAACGCCGATGGCCAGATATTCAGCGTAATAAACTGATAAAATGCCACTTTGGTACGCGAAGTCGTCATTCGGGAAATCGCAGATGGCGACGAAATTACTCTTCCTGGGAAAGTTCGTGGTGAATTGATAAAACTGTATTATCAAAATGGGATGAACGCTACTACTCGAATTGCGTAGGTAGATTGCACTCAATGACATCGTTTGGATGCAAGATGGTGCACCTCCACATATATCGAGGTTTGTTAAAGGGTCCTGGAACAGCATTTTGGTGATCGCATCATCTCACACCATTATCCTTTTCCGTGGCCTCCACGATCCCCCGATTTGACGCCTATGGATTTCTGGTTTTGGGAATATCTCTAATTCAGAGTTTACCTGTGCAATTCGCAAACTTTGTCGGATTTAAAGAATTCTATACCGCGTGAGATTGCAAACATCCCTCATGCCATTTTGCATTCAGCTGTATTGTCCACCGTCTGCCGATGCAATGCATACATGCCTGTGATGGCACCCATGTGGAAAATCGAAGTAAAAAAATTCCTTTGTCCGATATGTGTTGTCATCAGTGATTGATGTCTTGTCTCTGTCATATGCAAATTTTCTGCGTTCGCCCAGATCGTATTTCGTTGGCCGGTTTTCAGAACTGTTTTTTGTGTATGCATAACACGCCAGTTTTTGGACATATTGGTACTGTTCCAGCGCTATTTAGGGTTTTCGCATGCGCTAAGCATTTTGCGACCAGAAAAAGTTGGCTTTGCCATTCGACAGTTTCGAGTTTCTGTAACTATAACCGTAACCGTAACTGTAAACGCCCCCCCCCGTAACTATGTTGCTGTTCGCAGAATCTCGAGGGCATACCGCCGAGTAACTAAATTTGCAATCTCATCTCGATCGGTTAACCAGAATGGACGCTAGAAGTGCAGATGTTGGAAAAGTTTCTTTATGACCACCCTGTATGTCCTCCCCCCCCCAAGAATAGCTCTGAACAATCAGATATCACAAATCTTCAAAAATAAGTGAATTTCCGAAATTCAAATGTTATTGCTTTTCTTAATGTTTTAATCTGTCGAATTCAAATCTAAGATATCGCTAAACATTTTAAATCAAAACTTTGGAAAGATTATTGATTAGTTTCGGTGATACCCAACAGAAACGTTTGTAAAGGATGTTTTTTAAAAGAGCCATTGTTCCAATTTGAATGCATCTGAATGCAGAGTGGGTGATGCAGTCTCAATAAAATTTACCCTCCTCCCCCAATATCGACTTCATGAAAACTGTAATGAATTGAAAGCGAATCGAGCTAAGTTTAATTGATTGGCAGAATAAATGAAATGATCAGCCATGCAAAGAAATATTCAAGCGCATATTCGGATTAAAATTTCTTACAGAAGTATTTCAGATAGGTACTTGAACAGAATATCTTGTTAATCATAGACTTCTTACGATATATTATGGAAAACTTAATGTAAAGTATTGTGCATGTCGATGTTGTAAGTCAGGTGCCAGTGTTACTGATCAGATGCCATTGTTAATGTTGTTATTCTGTAGAAGCCTCTTCAGATCATATGGAGAATCCTGTGCTAATAACAATTAATGATTCAACATAATTAAATATCTCGCTAGTTCGCAAATGTCGCATATTAGTTGGTAATTGAAGAATTTTACTGTGTGTGCAAATATATTTATATATCTGTTTTTGTGTTCCTTCTTTGTTTTCCCATATATATTCGTAGTTATGGCTTTCGGTAAAACCCTGTTTGATGTTGGACTAACTGAGGCTTAGATTTGATGTCCTGTATACAAATCTTCCAATAATTTTGAAAGACGCTCTTTGCATTTGTTTTAAGTAATCTTATATTAATCCACTAAAATCCGTAATGGCAAAACAGGCTGTATACATATGTATTATTTTCAATTCAAGATTTGAAGAAAAAGCAGAGTCCACTTTAGTTTTCTATAGTACGTCATGTGGAAATGACGAGTATTTGAAATGGATTCTGAAGTTGTCTTGGCGTACTGTGATTATATATATGTATTAAAAAACTCGAAGATCATATCTCAGAATTGAAAATTTTACATGCCAAAAATCCAACAGATTTTCTAATGTATTGTGTAAAGTTTGTGGTAATTAGACAGTGGATCGTAGTACAGTTTTCGTTGAGTTCTCGTGGGGCTACTTTATTGAGGAATGTATCAGGTGTACAGGATGACTGAAAGCGAGGGAGACCAAAAACATCAACAGACCAAGAAAATGTCGTACTTAATCGGACTAGAAATCAAGATCCTTGACCTACATGCGAAAAAAATGTCACAAGCTGCAGGATTTCACCAACATCAGTGTAACGTATTTTAAACAAAAGTTTTCCGTGAAAGAAAATTTTGTGCTTGACGCAACTTTATTAAAACGAAGGTGAAAGATTTCTGCTTTAAATGATCACTGTTGGCGAGACGTAGGTTAAAAGCTGTGAACAGACTTGGAATCACTGCCATTCTAGTGGAGAAGGTCCATCCTCTCTGCGACCCCAAAATTTTGACATGGCAAAATCGTACGTGAAGTGAATGATGGTATGTGTTTAGGATTAGGAAAAAATCATTGCAAAAGTCTCAGTTCCAGGTGGAAAAAGTCTCAGATTCATTAAGTTTTCTAAAGCAGGAGACTTGAAAATTGTGCAGTACCCCCCGCCGAGACTCACCCTGGACTCCTCGAATACGCGTCGAGTAGTCTTCCATCTGCACTATGAAGACATGCGGAAGGAAGGGAGAAAGTACCTTATAGTGTGACTGAGATATATTACTGGGACTAGTGCAAAGTTCTTCACTAAAATGCGCGAAATCAACCTAATTTGTTTAGTGACAGGCAATGCATTTTGAACACTAATGCATATTTGCATGTGGGAAAGTTATGACTAATCTGTTGCCGAACTAGGAAAAAGTTTTAATCTTATCCACGTAAATCTACGCATGACGTCCATGAGAGCCATCCATAAAACTTTAAATTCTTTCCGTAATTTAAAAGGACTTTCTCAACCATGAGACTTCAAATTCTTTCCGTACTTTAAAAGAGCCTCTGGTCACCCAGACAGTACAGTGGTTAGGGAAGCATACTGCGGCACCGGAAGACCCGGGTTCGAATTCCGGAGAAGACATGGATGTTTGTAAATGTACAGTGTCCATGCGGCATGGGAGCATTCTAAATATGCAGTGAGCCGACAGTCCTCTCCTGTGGTTTGGTGGAAGAGGAGAGGCGTGCTCTGCCTCAAAATTGGGGTGGAAAATAGAAGTACAGTTGGCTCTGGCAACCATTCTTCCATGTAATATGGACACGACAACAACAACAAAAGAGCCTCTGTATAACCCGCAGTTTTCGTTCTTGAAAGAGGTTTCTTTGGATTTACCCAAAACAGTCGAGGACTCAAAAAAAAAAAAAAAAAAAAAAAAAAAAAAAAAAAAAAAATAAAAAAAAAAAGAAAATTTTTAAAAAAAAAAAAAAAAAAAAAGTAATTTACAAGGAATAGGAAATCTTCTGAGACCTTGGATCACTACTATTCACAAGCTACTGAGATTGCAGTTGTTGCTGCTTGGAAATATTATAAAGAAAAAGTGCCCGAAGTAAAATAAACTAGAGAGAAAAAATTAATGTGCATTATTCTTTAAATTATATTGGTTTTTCGTCTTTTGTGCTAATTTGACTGATAAGCTGCTTTAAAAATAACATGGCTATAGTAGTAATTCGCAGAAGAGAAATTATTTCCCATTTTGTTTGTTGCATTGACATTGTTGCAGTTCGAAATCTATTGAATTGTTACATATAATGTAATTTAAAAAGTTAAATTATTTATTCATAAAGAAGCGTGTGATTGCATGATTTCTGTTTCAAAATCCTATTATATGCGACTTTGTTTTTTAATTGCATCCCAGTTTTAATCAAGAACATCAGGCGAAGGAATCCGAGGCTACTGAACCTCGATTCTTTTCCCACCATCTTCTCAAGAGGACATTCTTCTAGACAGATTTTAAATATTGTATAATTTCAGCTCACTTGTCGAACAAAATCGGCGGAATTTTCGGTATATTATTGTCTGCATTAAATCTGAAATAAAATATTTTTAGCCCAAATTGGCATTAGCCCAGAAGAGCTGTTAGTCCCAAAACGGCGTTTTGCGGCATCATTATGAAAGTCTGAATCACTTTTTAAATTTTTGTCACCAAATATTATCGCCCTGTGTTATGTTAAAAGAAATTAAATAATGAAGAATCTGTATTAATGTATGCATGTTTCTTTCATTGTGAAAAAACGACTGTACCTAGAGCCATCAAATTTTGAATAACGTAATCCTCCACCCGGACATGGGCACCTGGAAACCCGAAATTTGAATTTCGAATTTGTTTTATTATCTCTTTCATATTTTGTAAAACTTTAAAGAATTTTTGATTAACAAATTCAAAATTTCAAAGCGAGCAGTAGCAACACTGTACTGGGGGTTATTTCTATCTCCAGCGCGCGAGACTATCGGAAATTCTAAAGATATGCAGTTTTTAAATATTTTGTGATATTGCTGTTAAATTGAAGTTAATGTGGTTTCATGTGGTAATTGTGAAGAACATGATATTTAGTTAGGTTAGGTTAGGTTATTCAATTATGGCAAACCACGAGGGCTATCTGCCTAAGGGGAGGGATGCCTTTGTGGAGGACTTTCTAAGGGAAACTGGCTCGTATACACGTTATAAATGGGGAAAACCACGAAAACGCCCATGCAGCCAGTCCGTTCGCGGGATTCGAACCTCGGACCGAACTACCAGTGTTTAGCGTCTTTACCGCTCGGCTGCTGGTGGACCATGATATTTAGTAAAGAAAGGTAACACTTTAGGAGTAATATAAAATCTGAAAGCTTTGAGTTTTTTTTTTTTTTTAAATTTGTAACCAGGTTTTATTTGGTTACTTTTCGATACAAACGCTTTTTTATTTATTTTTTTATTTCCTTAAAATTGTTTCTTATTCATTTGGAAGCTTAATTCGATCTTGTAGAAATTTTCTGACTTGAATCATTATACAAGATGGTTTGGGTTTCATCATCTACTTTATCTTCATATTCCTAGAATTATCGAAAAATTATAAGGAAGAAAATTAAAGAAAAATTCATTTTGAACGTCACATTTTTACCACTTGATTTTTCTTTCCGTTTTTCTCGTTTTTTACTGTCGTGAAAGTTACATTTTATCTTCTTTTCCAACTAGTTATGCAATCTTTACATTTATCAATTCCAAGACCGTTAAAGGAAAAATTATCAGTAGCATTTAGAGAAGTGATTCTCAGCCTTTTTTTGTTGCGGCACGCTTTTAACGATTTCAAAATTTGGCGGCACATGAAGAGAAATACAAGTTTAAAAGTTGTTTACTTACCTATAATACACTGTGTAAAATAAATTATGATAATAATTTTGAATGTAAAATAAAATAATGTGTACTACAAAAACAGCAGTACATTTATTAAGGGATTAGTTACAAGTTAAGAATACTTTAAATGAGAAATTTGAGCTTGATGTTGTTTGATAATTTCATTTATATTTGGTCGTAAAAGTGTCAATGCTACTCTGTCTTCTACACTTAACAGTCTCGATCTTTTATTCGTTTTTATGTTGGTTAATATTGAAATTCTGAATTCACACAAATAAGATGTAGAAAATTGTGATGATATGTTTAAAGCTCTTTTGGTCATCATGGGATAATCGCATCTAATGTTAATCCAGAATGAATTAATTGATTCTTCATATTTTAAAATTAATCTCAATTATTAGAAAGCGAAATTAGTTCTCTCATTCAAAGTTAATTCAAATGCAGAAGTATTCGTTATCACAAATGGAATACGAACCCCATCATTTTTTTTTATATCTGAATTTGAGAAATAATGAATAATCCTCTCCTTTAATGTTGTCAAATGCTCAATAACAATTTTATAATAGTTTTATTAAAATCTCTTGGGACGGACTCAGACTTTTCCAAATTGCCTTCCTGAGCTTTATTCTTCCATAAAGTTATTTGTTTTTCGAATCCCAGCAGTTTATCTGTTGAGTTTAATATATTTTCTTTCGGCCCGTGCATACTTGAGTTTATGCTATTTAAAATAACAAAAATATCTCACAAGTAACCTAATCTCCCATCTGCACCAATCAGAACTCAATTTAAATTATATACTGAACATGCGCGGAAATGCTTCGAATTGCGCTCTCTTCCAGAGCACCAAAATCGGCTTGGATACCACAATTGGCCTGTTTATTTAATATCTTAAAAACCGAATTTTGCCAATTCTCATGTGTACCGTATACTAGGATTAAACCCAGCATAATTTTTACTCTATACATTTCTAAATTTTGGCGGCACAGTGGTTGCGAATCATTGATTTAGAGTATTCTTTAATTCACGATATTTAATTCAAACACTATCTGATACTTAATCATTTTGTCCGACACGAAATTGCAGCTAAATTCATGGAATCCGATATAGCTACAGCTTTTACATTTTATCATATGTTTATAAATTTTTTATTCTATCAAACCGCAGTAATGGAACTTTCTAAAGAGCCATCAACTGCAAATCTGGACTATTTTCAGCTTCAGATACCTCTGCATTTGTTTCTTAACGTTCTGGATTTCACTTGAAAACTGAACTGCCTTTGCTAAATCTGCTGAATATTGTAAATTTCGTCATTTTGGAATACAAAACTAATTATTTTAGTGCAGCAACTTTCATATAAATGTTCAGACCTTCACGTTATTAATGCCATGTTCACGAAGTTATTAAATGTATTCTATTTTTGTATCTGCCTGAGTTGGCTGAAATCATTTCAAGATTCATGTGCAATGTATGCTCGATTATTTAGACTAATGCCGGGGAAGCAGGTAAGGAATAACTGTAAAGCACGGATAATCCAAACTATGGATGTCGTATGAGTTTAAAGTTACTAGTTTTTAAAGAAATACTTTGTTTTTGAGAACGTTTAAATATTTGTCGAATTTTGCTGCATATTTTTCGCAGTGCTATTTTATCATTGTATTCGATTCGCCGTTGGTCGACGAAGTCCAGGAGTTTTAACAGAAGTCATTGTTATATTCGGACTAATGTAATTTTCAGTGTCTTATTCTCTTATATATTCAGTATCACTCTCTGCCTCTTCTGTTCGTATGACATTTGATATCCGCATCACTCAAGCACTGAAAGCCCGGGTCAGTTGAATCGCCACTGAGTAATTTATCGATGTATTCCCGATGGATATGTACAAGTACGTACGGGGAAACAAAAATAGTGAGCAACCGAAACGATATCTTACACTATTCACATGCATAACAAATTGTATGAGGAAATCGTTGAAACTAAACCTAAAGACGCAGTTCAGCAATTTTTAGAGCATGTTCGGAATTGCGCGTGTTTATTGTATGCACATACTCGCGCATAGCGTTGAATGTACATGTGCACCGCCGCGTAAATTCGCAAACCAGATAACACTCACCCAGATAATGGAGATTACCTTGTATTCAATCTTTGGCAATTTATATACGCTATCACCGAGTAAAAAAACCTAATTTATTGTTTATAGCGGCCATTTTTTTCAGCACCATTTTTATCCTTCTGTTTACGAAGAGAATTAAGTAAATCATTAAGTAAGTAATAATTAAAATTAAATAATGTAAAAAATAAATAAGTTTATGCAAATTAACGCTAATTTAAAAAATGTTAAGTTTTAAAAATGAAATAAAAAAAAATGAAGAGTGATCAATTTAATAACAGCAAGGTATTATTGACAAAGAAAAAAAGTTTGAGTCGTATTCTTCACAGTCAAATTAAATGGCTTTTATATTGTGGCTACTAATTCATTTAATGCCTTCTGGACTGGATGCATGAAGTCTATAAATTTTCTTCTGGAAAAGGTAGCATTTTGAAATGTTTTTCTTAA
>KK118281.1:135624-151122 GCA_000611955.2 Stegodyphus mimosarum | reverse complement strand
TAAAAGTGCTATGATACGCACGGTAAGTAGTAACGTTTTTACATTGATTGCAGAATTTTTCATATGTATTGTGGTGTCAGTTTTTCGAAGTGTTATACTCATCGTACACGTGGCTTCATCTGGAATTACGATTTCGCTCAAGAATTAAGTGGTACAGGAACCGGGCTTTGTTTGAATTGAAACTCGAATTTTAGCATTTCGTACCAGAAATGGCTGAATGCATTTTTTTTTCTTGTTGGCGCTTTAGCAGTATGAAAATTGACAAGGAGGTCCAAAATTTGCTCTAATTTCTTAGCAGTAGTATTACACTCTTTAGCAAAAAAATCGAAGCAGCATGAAGGAAGTGGTTGTTTTTGATGAACTTGAATATGTATATAACTCATACACAATAATAAAATGATTAAAAAATCAAGGTCATAGTACCTGTTCACGGCTCACAATCACCCATTCAGTGTTCAAATTAGTAGTTTGTCGAACCGTCCCTGGCGGCAATGCATGCTTGAATTCGTCGAGGCAAGGAGTGATAGTGGTTCCTAATGTCATCTCGCGACACATTCTGCCAGGCATTCATCAGTTGTCGCTCCAGATCTGCGTTTGTGGTGCCCGAATCTGGCGGCCTACCATGTCCCAGACATGTTCGATTGGTGAACGGTATGGTGACCTTGCTGGTCAAGGAAGAGTATCTTCCGCACGAAGACAGTTCAGAGGTATGTAGCCTGGCGTTCATTATCTTGTTAGAAAATGGTCCCAGGATGACGTGCCATGAAGGGTAATGCAACCGGCCGCAGGATGGTATCAACATATCGTTAAGCTGTTAAAGATGTACGGAAGATGACTAAAGATGACCGGCTGTCATAAGAAATAGCGCCCCACACGATCACACCAAGGGTTATGGTTGTATACCTTTGTAAAACAAAGGCTGATTGGGACCGCTGGCCCCGTCCTCTCTAGACACGGACACGGTGGTCATCTGCTTCAAGAGTAAAGCGGGATTCATCGCTGAACACTATGCGATGCCAGTCTGATGGCAGCCATGATGATCGGCTGCGACACCACTCCAGACGACTCCGCCGATGTTGTGGTGTCAAAGGCAGACGTCTTAAGGCCTCTGTGAGCGTAACCTCCCCTCAGACAGGCACCGTGAGATGGTGGACGGTAGGGAGGTATAGACGTGGCTGTAATGCGTTGAATAGTCGACAATGATACCGTTGGGGCGATTCGGGCCTGGCGAACAATCATGCTGTCCTGCCTCGGATTCGTGCTAATTGGCCTTCCAGAGCCTTCATTTCGTCGGCAATGTCCTTGTAGGAACCATTGCTGACAACATCTTTGCACAGCAGTGTCTGTACGTTACAGGTGGCGGCCTATTGCTCGGTATGACCACCCAGCTTCACGCTACCCTACAATGCGACCACGTTCGAAGTCGTTTAGTTGTCTGTAAGGCCTTCGTCGTAATAGCATATTTAGTTGCTTCTTTACGGAATTACAATGGCAGCAACAAAAAAAAAGATAAATTTTCTGCCTCTGTAACTGGTTTTAAACTTTGCGAATTGCGCACTAGAAATGAGCGCTATGATCGCAATTCCTGTTCACTTGCCTTGAAACTGATCATTTGTATGTTCGATCAAGATGATTTGCATACCAAATTTCGTCACGAGGGCAAAAATCCTTCTTGGTACTTCGATTTTTTTGCAAAAGAGTAAATATCTGGTTAAGCCTTCTTCCTTCTTTCCCCAATTTTTCAGCTGTTTCAAGAGTGCCTTCATGACGTCATTTCTGTCTTTGTAGTCTTTCCTTGCATATGTGTTTGCAAAGAGTGTATAAAATACCAAAAAGTTAACTGATAAAAGATCTGCAGAATAAGGGGAAGGGTCATGGACCAGATTGGTTAGAGATTATAGTAGAGAGGGTTGTCTTGGTGATGAGTATTCTGAACAGTGAATAGTTATTATATGTGAAAATTTCTATAAAGTGGCTTTCAAAGAGAAAAGGAAATGTACATATTATGTAAATTATTTATGTAAAATTAAGCAGACGTTTTGACAACCCCTTAGTAACTTGTGCTGATATTCCCCCCCTCCCAAAGCAGAATATCCTCAGGAAGTCGCAACGTCCCATGATATTCTAAGGATCATGATTTTCTGATGTCTGTAATTTCACTTCCTAAGGATGTCTAAAACGTTTTGTCTCGAAATAGCCCCACCAGTGATCGATAAGACCGTTGAATCCTGGCATTTGAACCAAGGTTCAAACCCAGATGAAAAGGCTAATTGCATTGTTGGTTTTCGCGATTTTACCGATGAGTAACGTGAATAGTTTCTCTTAAAATGTCCTCCACAAAGGTATCCTCCTCGTGAGCCAGTTATCCCTTGTGTGCTGCTTTGCCGTTTTCAAATAACCTAACCGTACTATGAGAAAATGGAATGAAGAGTTTGATTCCCACATGTCTTGAGAATTTCATCATTTAACACCATGAGGACATTCATACTGGGATGCGACATTAAGCATCCGGGAGAATGTATTCGGAATGTCTCGCGGATGTGTTAGATATCCGCAGCATCCCGTATGTTATGCAGGAGAACTTAACGAGGATCTCCCGGGGAATATATTAGGAAGATGTGACTCGAGCACTGGGGAGGATGTGCTTGGGAAGTTAGAGGGATATTCTGGGATGTCCGGAGCGCGTGAGCAACATCGTTATGATGTCCCGAAGAGTTTTGTGGTATGTGGCTTAAGTGTATATTGTGTATGTTCTTTAACGATTCGTGTTATTTTAAATCATCACTTCTTTTTTAGTTTACGTTGAATTTAAACAATCAGTTAGTTTTAAATATAACATGCAACGTTTTTCTTTCGGTAGTTTTCATTAATCTGTTGTTGGTTTTTTGTGTTTCTTACTGTAGCCTTGGTCGTAAATGTTTTAAAAATCGATTTATGGTTTTATACCATGTCGATACTATGATTTCGATATTATTCGCGCCATGTTAAAATTTAGTCAGGTACTCAGTCTCCTTTCTCCTTGAGATTTTTAAACAAAGAAAATTAAAACTCTTAATATGTAATCTTTTATCAATAACGCTTTTCCTTGGAAGAGTTTCATGTTTCTTCGATGAAACAAAAACTTGCTCTTAGTATTAAGTGATCCACACGAAGGTATCCATTGCTAAACCCACGCCTGTTTATTGAGTGGCCTTGTTTTCTTCCTCTTCCGTATCGTCATCGTTTTGAGGAGCCACCTAGCGTTGGCGGGCCGCCCACACTCCCTGGGATTGCTGAATGATTATTCTAATTGCTTGTAATGGAAAGTAGGATCTGTGTTTAGGTCAGTCCTTTAGGTCTCTCTTAACATTTACCCACACCACCCTTTTCTATTATGTAGGACCTACACAAAAATATGAACTTCTGGGTTGTAACCATCACTTCATGGTATTGTAAGCGCATTAACCTCAATAAATTATTGTACTCTTATATTATATAAAGTGGCCTTAAAAGCTGGGCATCATAAAGAAAGGGCGCAAGCGGTATGTGGGTCTGTTAGATATTAGATTTGTTCGTAATATTTTCTTAGTGTGATAAGTGGTTTAAAAAAATACCCGCTGACTGCTGGGCCCGGGTTCGAATCCTGGAGAAGGCATGGTTGTTTGTAAGTGTATGTTGTCTGTGCGGCAAAGGGGCTGTCAAACTACACGAGCCAAAAGCCCTCTTGAGAGGTTGGTAATGGTAGAGAAGGTGGGAAACTCTTGGATCGCCTTTCTGGGGGAGGTATTTTTCGTCAAAATTGGGACGGGACTGCACAGTTTGTGCGACAGGACTTAAACCTTCACGACCAGTGATGAAATTCTGGTGTCCCGACCACTTCTACCTGTACCTGAGGTTACTGGTTTGATAAAAGTGGATATTTTATTCTTGGAAAAATTACAGCTGAAACAATAATTTATAATTTTTTTGGATGTATACCGTCATCTCCTGACTAATCGATTTCGGATTTAGCAGGACCCTGTCTAAAAAAAAGTTAAAATTCTGTATTCCCAAACGATGGAAAATTTATTATCTCGGATCACTAGTATAAAACATATCTATCTCACCACCCATTTTTACGCGAATTTGAGTGCAGTGACATTATTCAAGTTCTCTTGTAGATATTGTTCTTTAATGCATAGTTTCCTCGTTTCTGCTGATGTTTATTGTTCCGTTGTTCATGATGTGTTCTTTTTGTTTTGAATCTGACTAAATTTACGTAAACAAATGACCTTATTTCCCAAATAAATTGCCTAAAAATACAAATAAATTCTTAATAGCATTTTCCCTGTTTTTTTTTTTGGGGGGGGGAGTTCTTCGGATTAACTGTGAATGCCATCCCCAGTCATCTCCGGTAAAGGCCGAATTGATTGTATTGCTGCTTCATATACGAATATATATATATATTTAAATATGTTTTAAGTCAATATTATTGTTATCTGTTGTAAAACACAGACTGGGAATCAGTCCTTATTTTTATATCTTAGCCCACTTAATGTAGTGTTGCAATTATAGGTAAACGTAATTAATATAACTAAAAAAGAGAAAACTCTCACGCGACCACTTTCCTAAAATGACCACCGTCGAAAGTAACCGAGAACATATTTAACGGTGTTGAGCATCACCGATTGTGTTCTCCCTTAAAGGCAACCATCTCTATAGACAAGAAAATTGCCTGGAATCATGGATGGTCGTTCAAAGAAAATTTCACTTTTAATATTAACACGAATTCCTGCACTTTTATCGATAAAATTTTATATAATTTTGTGAGTTTCTGAAAAAGACAGTGAAGTCCTAAAGTGTGAGTATGATTATTTTAAACAGTCCTTAAAGATCTCGCTACAGGGAGTTCGATTCGAGGCGAACGGGCTAGCTAGTGTTGTATAACGTGAATACGAGCCAGACGACATCTCTTCCCTGAGATAGATAGCTCTGCTGTGTTTTGCAGTATTGAAATAACTTCCGACCAACTAAACAACTCTTGAAAGTTGTAGTTTATCTATCTCATGCCTTAAAGATGAATCGATCTTATGTACAACGCATACACGTTCAAAAGTGAGAGGAAATGAACAATTCTTTAACATTATATTTAATTCTATTATTTATTAAATATATTTTAAAGATATATATAATTGTGTATTTGATAATAATAATAATAAAAGAATACGAGAAATATATGAATATGAGAATAGTTTTATGTTTCACTTATATGAGAACACTTACGAACTTTTGTCGACTGAAATATAATAGTCGTTTAATTCCGGAGGGGGGGAGAGAAAGGCTGCTTATCCTTTTATTAAATCTTAGACGAAGACTTGTGTCTGGAATTCCACTTGAGCTATCTATTATAGCCATTTTCGGTTAGCGCTTCCCCGCTGTTTTTTGCCTTTCGAATTCGCTGAAATCTTGCTACTGCGAGAAAAAGCACCCGTCAGTGGAGAAAAACGAGACGTTGCTTGTCTTTCATGTACTAACGGTGGTGTTTATAGTAGAATGTGACGTCAAACGACCACTGTGACCGAATCACTTGTCTGTCTGAGAGGACGAATACGAGTTGCGGGGGGGGGGAAAAGGCGTGTAAAAAAAAAGGCCCGCTTATTACAATTTTTTTACGATGTTCACGTTGCTTGACTTTCTCACGGCACACTGACACTGAAAGTTATCGCATATCAGTGGGTGTGTCAGTCATATTTGGCACTTAAGCGCCAAGTTTGTGAAAATTTTCTCCATAGTGTGGCTCTCACTGTATTGGCCTGATTTTTTTCATAATTGCTAAAACAGTGCATGTCTCTGAAGCCCAACTTAACAATTAAAAATATTTTGAAGTAATTCATTACTATTTAACTTTTATGTTAAAAGGAAGTCGTATTTCTATTGAATTCCGCTTATCTTGATTCCACCTGCAATTACTCGCATTGCTTCGTCTTTCTAAGCTGAGTAAAGTTTAGCTGTCCATGTTATTACGTTTTCTTTGATTTATACAATATTAAAAATCATTTAATTATATGTATGAAATTAAAAGAATAATGTCTTAGTTGAATATAATTAGACTGTGTGTTTAGTTTTAATTTTAAATAATTAGTTTTATAGAATGAGTCTTAATTTGTGTTAACTGAATTTTTACGCTGGTAAAAGTTACTTTATTTAATTTTGTTTTACTTTGTTTAATTTTGTGGAAGATTGTGTTTTAGTAATTTAAACGGGGGAAAAAAAGATCATTAATTTTAACTGTGTAATCTTTGTTGACTTAAAATTTGGTAAAAAGTAAAATTACCTTATGTTCGTTACGGTAAACACATATTTAACGTACAGAAAATATCCGATTGGCTGTTTTCTGAATTATTTAAGATAGTTGACTCTTCAATGATCGACCCTGGGTTTCGAATCCTAGAGAACGGGATAGGGCGTTTTTGTGGCTGTAACCGTATATAATGTAATTACGAGCCATTTTCTCTTGAAATGTCATCCACGAAAGCATCTCTTACCTTAGGTGGATGCCCCTGGATTGCTGGAGCTCTGACATATTTAGTTTTACTTCAAGGATGATATTTAGACCACTGAGTTATCATAGTTTTAGAACATTCCAGAATCTTAAGTTGATCTAGGTAAGGCCTTATTCTTTTCATTGAAAACACCTTCAACAGTTCAGATTCGTTCTAAATATGAGGCTGTGTTAATGCGATTAGAATAAGTACAGTATTTCCCAGGGGTGGTTTCAGAACTCTTTCTCCGAACGACCTCTCTTCCTCATCCCCCATTGGGAAAAAAATAAAAAAATCTCGGAAGTAAACACTGTAAGATGATAATTCATGTATTTTATTAACGTAAAAATAACCAAAGTTGAAAAGATGAGAGTTCACATTTCGCGGCAGTTTCTGGCGCGTTTTCTGTCTTTATGGTCGCCAAATAATTTTCCTTTAGGCAACCTGCGGTTTGGAAGTGGTAGGGAGGAACTCTTCCACCCAGTCTTTTAGACGTGCATCTAGCTTTGCCTTAGGCCCCGAAAAAGCGAAAAAATATTTTAAAAATAATCATTGAACTAGCTTTATTATCGCAATAAATATCACTACTTTTTTTATCGAGATGTTTGGAAATTTAACGTCAGAGTTCGTATTTAACTTAGTTCATATTTCCGATTGATAATTCATGTTTTAAATAGTGAATTACTAAAGTAATGAAATGTTATTTGATGCTATAAAACATTTATATGTTTAAGTAAATAAGATTATTTAATTTTTCTTATCTATTAATAAAAAATATAGATTTTTTTTTTGTTAAACTTGTGCTTAAATCAGTTAAATGTGTTACTTAAAATAAGTTCCTTTTGGCTGTTCAGTTGAAATTTAAACATGTCTAATAATAATAATAAAAATCTCTTAAATGATGAAAATCCATTTATGTGTGAATGTATGTCTCTTTATTGTTAAAAAACGGCAGCACCTAGAATCACCAAATTTTGTACATATGTAGTGATCCACCCGAACATGTGCACGTCGAAGCCAGCATTCTGATTTTTTTTTTTTTAATTTCGTATTTTGTGCAGATTTAATGAATTTTTTATTAAGAACTCGGTAGTTTAAAAGCTGTGTTGCTAGTATTCCAAATGAAACATTTATCATTTCGGCGCGCCAATGAAATGAATAAATGCCATAAATGAAGTATGCTGCCACTGCTTGAAATGAAATATTTTTGTCTTTCCTTTATGTTGCCATTCGGCAAAGCGTAAGGTTACTTTTAATTTTTCTTTCAGATTTAATCTGTCTGTTATTAACAAATTAAGCTATTTAAAAAAACATAAACACAGTTCTTATTTAATTATTACCTCGATCGATTAAAGTACACTAGCTAAAATTCATTATATATTTTTTATATTTTATAATAGCTATTTTAGGTAGCTAATAATAATAAAATAAAATAAAGATTGGCCTATCTTGACAATTGAAATCTATTATTGGATGCATTATGCAGCTGCAACTGCATTAAATGAAGCAGAACATATTTTTAGTTATATGGGAATAGAGCAAATTAAAAACATGAAATAAAATAGAATCTGAAAGCTTTCAGATTTTTTATTATGCCCAACGGGACGTTTTTTAATGTTTTGTATGTTACCTTTACTTATCAAATATCAGGTTCTTCACACTTAAACCATCAATAGAGATAAAGATGTTCTTCCCCTCAGACAGTGTTGCTATTGCTCGTATTGAAATCGTTGAGTTTGTTAATCCGAAATTCTTTAATGTTTGACAAAATATGAAATAGATAATAAAACAAATTCCAAATTCGGGCTTCCAGATGCCCATATTTGAATAGAGGACAAAATTATTCAAAATTTGATGTCTCCAGGTAACATTTTTTTTTCAAAGTGCGAAAAACATACATAAATTCATGCAGATTCTTCGTTATTAAATTTCTTTATATATAATGCAGGGCTCTAATATTTGGTGGCAACAATTTGAATAGTGAACCAATGCAAAATGCCAAAATGAAATTAATAGCCATTCTAGACAAACTGCTCCTTTGGGCTAAAATTTTTTTTTAGTCTTTGTATGTCTCTTATTAAAAATGAAGAACCTCTATGCAAGTTGTCATGCTGTATAAAGAAGGTAACACTTTGAGCCATTTTGAACACATATCGTTCTGCACCAAACATGCGCACCTTGAAATCTGAATTTTAATTGAATTTGCTTCTTTATATTTATTATGTATTTGTACGAATCTCACGAATTATACAGCTAAAAAGATTAGTAAAATCAATGCTTATGTTATTTCCACATACACACTGTTATAATGATGCAAACATCTTTTATGAATATAAGAAACAAAATTTGAAAATTGCATAGGATGAAAATCCAGAAAATTTACTTTTGTGTGTGATAATATTTTTAACTTCTTTTGTATTTAAATAATCACTCATAAGATGTTTTAACAGGCAAATAAGCATTTGTTAAAAGATAAATTGTACTTGTTAATATTCCTGCATCTAATTTTTTTTTTAAACATGTTGTTGCATACGTACGGTTTGTAAGATTGAATGCACAAGTCCGATAAAAAGTTAATAAAATTTATTCTTATCCCAAGAAAGATAACAAAAATGCTGGATTTGTCCTCGAAGATATTCATACAATATCATGCAAAATAAACAGTAGCTATGTTTTAAAGTACTAAAACATTAAATAGAATGCAATCCAAAGTGCAGAGAAGGCAGTCCAATCACAAAATTACAGCAATGAAGTAAACAACAGCTCGCTTAAAACAACTGAGCTGTGATGTTTTTTCTGGTTTTTATAACTTTTAAATAGGCCGTACGAAAGAGTTTTAGCAATTTCTGGAAAGCAAAAAGAGTAGAATCATGGTTATGGCTAGTGAATTACCTTTATTCAAATAAAATATCAGCTACGGAGATAAATTTTTAATCAATGTTAAATGCTTGTGCTCTTGTATTTTTATTTTTCTGCCGTAACTTTCTCTTAAAATATGTCATGTGCTGTATTGCACTAGGAAATAAAACAATTTTAATTACAATTCTATTAAAAATATCAAACTAAATACAAAATTCATAACACCTGATCTTTCCCAAGGACTGCACGTCCCGGGCAGTACAATCTCTGGACAGGAAGCCATATTTAAAGCATCAATTCAATAATACACATTACATTACAGTAACAAACAACGTAAACAATAATTGCAATAAGTAACTTAAAACAAATCAAATCAAATACAAATCCATTGTCTTATACTATTTACATTATATATGTTACAGTAAAAGTAATAAACTGGTGATTATATATAACTGGTAATTATGCATAATAACCATTAAATTTGGTAAATATGATAAGTTTTTGAAAATTTATCAAATTAACAGGTTTGTTTGCATAATTCCCAACTCATAATGGTAAATGTGATAAATATCATGTTTGATTGGGCCGGTAGAATAGAGTGCAGTTTTGTTTTTTTTTTTTTTTTTTTTTTTGAGTAGTTACTACTCAAAAAGATATTTTTTTTGTTGGACACTGTGGAATAAGAGACCATGAATTACAATATTTTACATTTTACAATTAAATAGTCAAGAAATTATTTTTTTTAAGTCACATACATTTATTTAGCCTGAACGAAATTTGAATAAGGGACTGACAGGTGTTGTGAAATGAAAACAATACAATTTACATGAACCTGTACAAAACAGTTCCACATAAAAAATCAGAAAATTAAAAGCATTTCCTATTTTGCTATTGGTGTTTTCGGAAGCATTATTAACTGTTTCGATTAATGCCTGAAGCTCTTCTTCAGTTCTAAGATGTTCGATAGAGTCATTCGGGAAAGAAGATGTTTTCAAGCCGAATTTTGCAGGCGTCTCAACATTGCTTCATAAGGGGAACACCTGATGCCTTCATGAAATGTTCTATTTTTCTTAAGTTGCACAAAACGTAACCCTTCGTACCATTTATTGGTGCGATTGCTTTCCAACCAAGAACTTAGCATATTTTCAATATCCTGGTTTACGCGTTCAACCGAACCTCGAATCTGGCTGTGCCTAGCTTTTCCGTACACAATTTTCAGATCCGGCCACATTGCACAAGCTTTTTCTACGATTTTGTCACTAAACTCATGACTGTTGCCACTTTGCAGTACACCGGGGGCTCCAAATATAGTAAAAAATATCAAGTGATATGCAACCTCTTTTGCACGTTTGCTTTTTAGGGCACACAACTGTACGAACTTCGTCAAGTGGTCTTGATAGACAAATATAAACTTAGTCATTATCTGGTTGCAACTGCATGTCAATTAGGTACACCTGGCATCTTGAGTTCATCTTTTGAAAGACCATTGGCGTTACAACAAGTCCTTTCTTAGGTACCGTGATTTTTTTTGACAGCTTTCACACAAATTTAAATAAATCATGACTTATTTGGTAGGAATGTTTTTGTACTTTTTTGAAGTTCTTTTTACGTCCTGTTTCTACCACCGTGGCCTATTGATAAGTGTACCTCATGAGTTGTGGTAAAAAGTTCTTCAAAGTACATGTAATATCTAACATTGGAGCTTTCTTTACTTACGGAAAATATAAGTTTAAGCATTGCCTATTTTCATTACATCGTATCTTTTTAGTCTTTGATAATCTTCCAGTTTTTTCCCACTACTTTTGTTTTCATTATTCTTCACATTTTTAACAAATCATCATATCTTTCTTTCGTCAGAAAATCACTGTTTCCTTTCTTAGTATCCATAATATCAGCTAATTTGGAATAAAAACTCTCAAACATACCAGCCATTATTCAATATTTCATAAAATACGAGAGAGTAGTGAAAAAACGCATAGATGCAGCGAAATGAAAACTATTGCTGAAATCACGCGATTGTCACGTGTCGGCCAAGCAGTTGCGCAGTCTGAACGAATTTTCGTAAAGTTAGGGACTTTTATCACATTTACCATTACGAGTTCGGAATTATGTGAACAAACCGGTTAATTTGATAAATTTTCAAAAATTTATCATGTTTACCAAATTTAGTGGTGATTATGCATAATTTCCAGTCGTTATATATAATCACCTGATTAATCACATTTACCGTAACATATACACTGTGCACTATGGCCATAGTAAGGAGCTAACTTGTCGTAATGAACGACTTTAGGCTTAGAGTTCAGTGACTTACGGTTCCAAACCACGACCTCGTTCGGCCTGTTTAGGACTGTTTATGGACCATCCCAAGGTGACTGTAGTTTAGGACAAAGTTCTTTTCATTGAGTCAGATTCCACAACCATCCCTTGACTCCTTCATTGAATCGATGTACAGTAGCTCTTGTGTTGTATCGGGTCTTCATTTTCTCCGTCACCAAGTTGACTTACTCTTGTGCATCACTTCAAACCTAGCCTGGAGATCTTGCATGTATTCCTCAGGCATGAAGGTGCATCCGGAGGGCAACCAAACGAGATCACAAGGCAGACGAAGGTCGCGACCGATGAGCATCTGGGATGGAGAATAGCCGGTAGTGTGATGTTTCTCTTCGACCATAGTATGATTTCGGCAGCTTTCTGAGCAGGGTCTTTTGGATGAGATGTCGGGGGTTTTCAGGTGAGAATCCCCTCTTATCATGGATAGTTATGTCCTCTGATGCTAGAAGCAGTTTGTTGTTTATGAAGCCCAAGCAAAAATTGTATATTCCTTAAAAAGTCCAGTTCGAGTATGCAAGGATCTGTAGTATCTGTCAAATATGCCATGTGATAGTAGGTGACATTTCCAAACATGATGCTCGCATTTAACTTCCCATCTATGTCGATTTTATCCCCAATCTGGAGGGTAACACAGGATTGCATTCAAATCAGTTTAAATTGTTGAGCTAAAAATCTTTCCGAATGATGCTAACATTAGCTTCTGTGTCAATGATCATATTGCAAGGAACTCCATTGATATGCCCGTTGATGAATAGTCCATTACTGTTGCCACTCACTGCAGAAATCTTGAGCAATTTTAAATGGGTTTTCTCATTATCCTTCAAATTCCTCTCTGCAATCTGGCCATTAATTTGTTTCCTGCGTCGTTGCTGGGAAATGGTCTTATCGATGCCCTGGGGTATTCTACATTTCCTTTATATTGGCCTTCAGCTCCGCAGTTCCAGCACTTTGGTTTCTTGTTACTTCTTTTCCGTCTCAAGGCATTTAATTGTCTGCTTAAATCGGATGTCTTATTTTCCGGATCTGGGGTATTCTGCAGTTCCTTCATATGTGGCCTTCAGCACCGCAGTCACCACTTTAGGGTCATCAGCACCATTTTAGGATTGGTTTCTTGTCACTAATATTCCATCTCAAAATAAAAATAATCTGTTTTATTTTCTGTGCCCTGGAGTGTTTTGCAATTCCGTCATATGTGGCCTTCAGTACCACATTTCCAACATTTTAGAGCCAGTTTGTTCTCATTGCATTGACTTGTCTGGATAAATTATCTAAATGAGCCATCAGTTGATCCACTGGCTTGTAGACTTGCACAGCTCTGACTGCTTGGCACGAGTTGCTTGCTGGGCTGCCTTGAATTTCATGGCACACAACAGAGCACTTTTTACGTCCTTAACATTTGCCATTCACAGAGCTTTCTGTATTTCAGGATCCCGGATCCATCGATGAAGTACTGTATTGACAGGATTTCCCTTGTTTCTGTCAGGCACTCCGAAAAGGCGAGATGAGATAACCTTTCAACATCCGTGGCGAGCTCCTAGAGTGTTTCCATGGGCTTCTGTTGACAGGATTTTAAAATGAAGCCTACTGTAGTCTTTTAAACATTTTTCGCCAAAGCACAGCTCCAACCAGCCAGATACACTGTTAAAAATTTGGTTCAAGGTTTCACCAAATTATGTTACTGAAAAAGTTGCAATCCAAAGATGGTAAAACACTGAACCATTATTTGGTGCTTTGCCTGAACCATTATTCGGTAATAAGTTGAACCAAGAATTGGTAATACGTTGAAGCAAGAATTGGGAATGTTGAACCATAAATTAGAAATGTGTTAAATAGGCTTTGTTGCAATATGGATTGAGAATACTTTAAACCATTAACTATAATTATGTTTACCGTGAACTGTATATTATAGAAAGTTATTTGAGAGCTCAGGCATAAAATTTTACATTATCCTATGTTCTGGTATTTTTTTATTCAATTACTGCTATGGCTCCCTTGTCCTTGCACCTTTTTTTATTCATTACTGCTGCGGCTAAGATATTTGGAAATTGCTTATGCAAATCATCAAACCTGTAGCAATAATTATTGGCAATTTGGCTAGCATAGCAATCTGGTTTATTTGCATAAGATTGATTCAGTTTTGAGAGAATTAAAGTATAAAATATGTATCTTTAAAATACATACTTGCAATATATTAGCATGTATAGAAAAATATATTTTTACAAAATTAAACACCTTACACACCAATAAAAATAAGCTAAATTATAACTGCTCATTGCAAGGGCTGAATTTTAAAAATTCATGTTTGATATAACTTCTTTTGTAAATTAAATTACATTGATTATTATTATTACCTTTGTTGTTTAACTGCACTAAATATACCCTCCATACATTAGAAACGCAGATTTAACATACTCATGAAACATTCTTAAATCATATAAAAAATCTGTAAACTAGCATCTCTCCTGTTTAATATTATCACATTACTTAACAGAATTCTAATGATTTATTACAATTTGTCTTCACAACAATCTTTAAACAGTACACTACAACTTTATCTTACAACTAAATCACAGATAACATTGACTTGCTATTGTACAGGCATATATAGCTTTAAAATTCAAGCTCTCCAGTATTTAAACTCACAACAGAAATTGCTCTCTTATAACAAAATTGAAGTTATACATTGTGTCCCCTTATGTGTAATTAACGGATATTCAGCTGATAATTAGTATATATAGAAAAATTATTCCATGCATAATTCTTATTTTCATTCCATGACACTTACTCACAAGCATCTAAATCGTAAAGGTCTTTTAACTTTTCATTTACAGTAATTTTTTATTTACGATATGTTAAAATGTATTATGAAGCGTGATAAATTATAATATTTATGCACCTATACAATAAAGAAAAATTTTCAAAGCTATTCAAATAGTTGAATAAATTCAAAAGCAAATTGCATTTTTCTGCAGATTAAACATATCAACATGTCATGCAGAAATGTAAACATTTCGTATAAAATAAGTTAGAGGAAAAAAACCATAAGCTTAAAATTAAGATCGCAAAGCCTTAATGAAGAACATATTTAAATCAACGTAGACAAATTTTGTGCAACTGCTGTATCAGAAAATTAATTAAGAAACACTTTATTCTGAATGTTGCACAAACATACATGTAAACATACGTTAATAAATCATGTCACTTATATTCTATTTAACAAATTTAATTTAATAACACAAAGCTACTCATATAGCACTGTCAAATGATAATGTATATTTTAATTAGTATTTTTCAGAATTTAATAACAAGTATTTCTGAATAATTAGCATACATATTATGCTTATATAGGAACAGTATATTCATCAATAACATTTTTCTAACTTGAAAATTTAATTGTATGAAATAAATAAGATAAACATACTTGTAAAGTATGTGTATAGTTTATGATATTAATAGAGAGCATTTTGCAGGTTCACATTTTGAAATACTTTAACCAATAAATCTCAGAAAGCACATGCGTATGCAGCAGTTATTTTGATATATTTATCAAAAGTTTTCTGAAATGTGTATAGAGTATTAAACAGCATCATGAAATCCAAATTTAGAATTTTTTTATTCAATTTACACTCACGTTTGTGAAAATTGCAACACCATGAAAGACATAAGCGAGTGAGCTGAAATTTTTATGAAATGCAAAGTAGCGCATGATATCCAAATGATTAGAATAGCAAATCCGTAGCGCATGCGTATGCTGATCAGCGATCTCTAAACGGCTGGTGGAGCCCAAAAGATAGACGCCTGTAGC
>KK118281.1:110314-130503 GCA_000611955.2 Stegodyphus mimosarum | reverse complement strand
CAAAATCAGTAATTGTTAATGTTCTATGGAATTTTTTTAAACATTTTTTTTTTAATTTTGCATGTTTGTATATTTATATATACGTTATCATACTTACATTAATTAATGTAATCTGTAGTTTTAGAGTTTGTTTATGATCTGAAAATGCAATGGCATATAGTTCTGAATTTATTTTGAGAACAGTGCTGACATTTAGTTTTCCTTCATACAAATTAAAAGTTCATATTCCTGTATTTTTGTGTAAATCTCTGAAAATAAAACAACAAATTATTGTTACCAAAGCAATATAACGTATTAAAATGTTGAATTAAATGCTTTTAATTTTTTTTTGTTGTAAAATGAAGTGTAAACAGTTAATGTTTTTAATTTATGTCATAATACTATTTTTTATAGTTTTCTAATCAAAAATGTAATTAACAGCTGATAAAATCAAATTTTCAATAACATGTGTTATACTCTTCCAGAATTATTGGGCAACAGGAATATGAAGTGCCTTTGTTACTCCTAGTTTTATGAATGTTACGAACATTGAGGGAATGCTGTTTTAAAAACTTCTATGTTATGAACATTGAGAGAATGCTGTTTTAAAAGCTTCTAGGAAATTAAATTTTTTAATTTAAAATATAATTATATTAAATAAATGTCTTAACACTGAAAATAATTTATTCTTTAAGAATCCTTCTCTTATTTATGAGGCATGGGTATTCTGTTATTATTAGATCACTGTTTGCAATGCTGTTTCAGAATTGTGATGAACCAGACCTTCAGTTTTCATTTATCATTGAATTATACATTGCCATTGTTGTGCATTTTATAAGAGAAAAATAATGAAATATTCATCATAACAAAAGAAGTGTATGGCATTTTCATTTAATAAAAAACAATTAATATAAAGATAAAAACTTAATTTTTGAACAAAAATATATTTATTTTTGAAGTCACCAGATATTCTTTAAGCTGAGAATTTCTCGAATTTTTTCTAAAGCTAAATTATGGGGTCAGCTTATATATGGATCTGTTAATCTCATTAAAATCTTATGCACTGGTTGTGGATTTTTTGCATCGTTGACAAAAAGGAAAATTTGCTGTTGGCAAAATTTGCACACGGCTAACAGAAAAGAACCAAAACCTACACCAGTAATAGTAATAAAATACTATAAATAATTAGTACATAAAAATTACAATGGAGAACGAAAACTGATTTAATCTTTTATCTTACTTTTTGGGTGTTTAGAATGCAATCTTTTTTTTGGGGGGGGGAATTGCCAAATAAATTCCTTTATAATCTATGTCAGAACCTGAGTTTTTGAATAGTTCATAAAATTCGCTTTCATTCTTGAGATATTTGAATTCATACCATCATCACTTTCAATACTGTCTGTACTAGAATGTATGTCCTCTTTACGCATAAAATTCTCTTCACTGCCAACCATGCAGTTACAGAAGCAGCACTTATTTTGCTACCATTGACTCCATCCATCACTAGATCTAAGCCTGCCTTTAAGCAAATATCTGATGGCATAGATCCCAGTATTGCAGAGATTTTCCCAGTATTGTGTAATCCTCCCAGTATTGAAACCATTTTTTGTTTTCATTTCATGACACTTGTTTTTCAACTTTATGTATGAGATAAGCCTAGAGTGAATCCCAGACCAGCACGGATGGTTTATTTATTTAGTACAGCACCCTTTTTTTGGCTCTATGTTCTTCCCAGCCAATCCAGAATGTTACACCCATCCATCCAGCCTTTTTTATGGGCTTGCACTAAAACTCCACTCGGGAAGTTTACACCCTTAGATTGAGTAAACCTTATTTGAAAATAATTGTCGGCCATAAACAAGTTTTATCTGTCATGCAACACAAAACTACTGTAAAATAGCATTTTTTATGACCCCACTATCTTCACAAAAATGGCCTTAGAATCCGTAATGTCAACAATGTTATTTGATGGCAAATCAAATAAAGAAAGATTTTATCCATGTTGCTGATTTAACAGAACTCGAAGCCATATTCTCTTTTCAATTTTATCACATTGCTTTGAGTGAATTCAGCTTGCTTTGTCACATTCAGCACCCTCATTTGTATAGCTGTATGAGTTACAATAAAATCATTCATTCATAATTCTTGAATCCATATGAAGAATCTTTCCTCCAGGGCCTGAAACATAGGCAAGCAACCACATGCTGCCTTTTTTGATTTTGACCTAATTCAAGATGTTTTTCTCCTCAACTCTCAAACTTGCTTTTTGTTCATGAGAAATGCTGAGCAGTCATATTGTTGTTAGACTTTTCAGCAAATGTTGTCAGTGCAACGTTTTGCAATTTGCCATATATCAATTTCTCTTCAGTTTATCCTTCAGACAAAAAATAAAATGGGATACATACTGCAAATCATATGTAAGACAATAAATGAATGCAAAACGTGCTAATTTTGCGATAGGGTTACCAGAATTAAAGCTGTTACCTTTGCAGATTTGCCAATCTCCTGATTTAGGCGAGAGATATGCTTTCGACCATACTCCTGCCAACCTGACTTGTAACATATTTCTCCCAACTTTCTCTCATTCTAAATGTTTCTCGTGAATTTTATGTAGCTTGGCTTAATACTTCGTTTATTTGCACCCCCAAAAAGTGACTTTTGGCATCTGAAAACGCTTGGTTTTTCTCTAGATACATATTATTAAAAAAAATCGTGAAGCTGTTTCATCAGTGAGATATGGCAAGCTTCTATTTGTATGTGAGAGATCAAAACACATGTCCTAAAATGTCATGTTCCAGTTCTCCAGTGAGAAGCAAGTGCCACTGCGGGTCATCTGGCATATATCAGCCAATGAGCACAAAAGAAGATTGAGGTTTTTATTTTGTTCGTCTCGCCAATGAACAACATAAGTTTAACATTCTTCAAAGAAATAGTTTAAGAAACTGCGATCTTTTGTCTGGTCTTATGTCTGCAAAAAATGTAAAATACTCATGTACTTTTCAAAAATCATACACACATGACTTTTCTTCTATTATTTTGTCAAGCAAATGCAACATGTGAAGTAATTTCTTCACCAGTAAGAAATTTACTTGGCAATTCTCAGACTAATACTACAAAATATAAGCGTAAAGCTCTCCCAAAACAAAGTTCTCCTCAAATAAAAAAAATTCTTGACAAAGAATGCATTTTGTCATTATTGTTAAGTTTATCTTGTGAAGAACAAATTTTTATGTTTTTGTCTTTGGGCCTTAATGAAGCTTTTGGCTTTTTTTGTACATGCCGTTTTGCCATCATTCGATGTTCTTAACGCAGTTCTATAGTGCAGATTTCATTAATTCATGTTTTGCAATCAATGGTTAGTTGTCTGGTTAAAGTATTATTTAATAATTAGTGAAACTGATTATTTTCTATTTTTAAAAGGTACAAATATAACTTTTTTTTTGTATTATTTGAGTTGAAGAATTAGTAACAACTTTCAGGTATTAATTAGTTACTATTTAAAGTTAATTCATTATTAAAAATAATATAAAAAAAATCTGAGAAAATTCAGAGGATTTTTTATAAAAAATCTAATTTTTTAATGGTGTAGGTTTACAAGTATGCCTTTGCCATTTTACTTTACAGCAGTTTGAATGAAAAATATTCCATCCATTTTACCTGCATGGCAACATTTTTAGCCTCAGGGCAACATATTTGAATGTTACAGAAATTTTTTTCCCATTTTGACTTCTATAGGGGTTTTGAATTTTGGATAAATTTTTGGAGAAAATGTGCTCCTGCTTATGCCCAGATCAGCTGATATTCAAAAACATATTGTATGCAATTTTTATTGTGGTAATACAAATAAGAGCTAATATAAGAACTTCAGATTAATTGATTTCATGCTCAGATTTTATTTGTTTTACAGGTGCAGGTTTTCATTTTTGCAGTTTAATATTAATTTTCATTGAAAACGCAATTTTACTAATTATTTAATTCTAACACATAACTTATTCAAGAGGGGTTTCATAATACCCTCTCTTATAAAAATCAGAAAATGTCAAATAGGATATAACTGCCAAAAAAGGATTACAGTAGTTATACCCTTATCAAGGGTTTATTACTATGTGCTTCACTTGTCCAAATAAATTTTGATATGTAAAATACTTTAAAGAAATAAAATTTTAGGTATGATTTAGTGGTGGTCCACTTTCAACAAGATCTGTGGTTCATAGCCTTTACACTTCATTCCCACTTTTCTCATTATGTGTCAGATTAAAGGAAGTATAGTAATCACGAGAAATTCCGGGTACCATATTTCAAGGAAAATATCCATTTTGACCTTTATTGATTGCAATTTAACTATGTTTATGCACAACATCTCTACGTAAGCACAGAATAAAGCACTTTTGTTTCCCCCAGCAAATTATAAAACTGATTTAAAATGGATTCAGAAGAGATTATTTTCATGGTGTCTGCATGTATGTACGTATCTCACATAAATCAAAAACGAGTAGCCTCAGAAAGTTGAAATTTTGTATATAGCATTGCTGTAATATGTAGATGTGCCACCTCCCTTTTTGGTTGCAATTGGCTGCAGCAGATCTGTATAAATGTATTATATATATATATGTCTATATATACCCACTCAGTTACTCGGCTCAGTGAGCTCAGTTTTTTTTTTAATCTTATATGTTGGTAAATTGCACATTTTATTCTTTAAAAATGATTGAATTATGTTGTTTTTATCTTCTGGTTAAGGTTTTTATGTCTTTAGTAATGCAATATTTGTAGAATTATGTACAATTTAAAAGTTCTTTAAGTGTGACTAAGCCCAATTATTTTTACCGTAACAGCCATATTTGTTTACATTTGAAACTTAGGAGAATAGTGGATTTGTTGCCAATTTAGAGAAACTAAGCTTTGTAACAACAAAGATAACACCTTTTTTAATTATTGCGATTTGAATCATGCTTAATCCATCCTGGAATGTATTCGAGGAAATAAGTGTTTAAGATTTACTTTGTAATTTTTAATATAGGTATTTCGAGTTTTTATGTATTTTTGCGTTGTCGCGAAGTGAGAACTGAATTAATTGAATGAGAAATACTGAATTGTGAAAAACTTTCTTTCTTTTTTTGTTTGTTTAATTTCTTTTATACATCATTTTAGATTTATTATAGTATTTGAATAGAACATGTGGCAACAATTAGATAATTCTTCAGGTACATGATTTTTGTGCAGTCCGAGTTATAAATGAATGAGATGTAACACTGTTAAGTAAACCTAGCTCCAGTGTGTCGCTATGGTAAACAAGTATAGTGACTTTTAAGAGTGCATTTATTCTGTTGTGATTTATGCGCTATCGATGAAGTAGATTTAATTCAATCCAATAAGCTTAAATGAAATTCAAGAAATTTAATATTCCGTACGAGGAAGTCATGTGGTTTACACATCAGATTTTTTATTATTTATTTATTTAACTGGTGCATTCCAAATAATGGGTAAAATTGAATTAGTATTTCACAGAGGATGCTTTGTAAATTTAAGGTTTATTATTTTTAATAAGTATTTGTTTTTATATTTTTAATATATAAACTGTTATATTTGATAAATAGGGTGCAATGATGGTAAGGGTTCGAGCTGCCACAGTCTTGGGTACAGGTTCTAATCATTGAGATGACATGGATGTTTGTAAATGTATAGTGTCTTTGTAGTTTGGAGGCTTTTAAACTATTGGGGGATCAAAAGTCCTTTCAAGAGCTTGATGGACGGGAAATAACAGAAAAACATCTCTATTGATTTTGGTATGCTGTGTATGATGTTGGTACTTAATCATTAAAATAGAATTTGCTGCTTGTTGAAGGCCCCCGTGAGCTAGAGAATCAGACTGTGCACAAGAATCACTCTCAATTAACAAAATTTGGGAGATAAAATTCACATTGTGTAACCCTCGGAAAAAGAAGAAAGAAATTTTAAAGGGAAGAAAAATAATTGTAACAGCAAATGTAGGAAGGTTGTATCGTTTCATGCTTGGGAACCAATATAATTCCTTAATTTTGCTAACTGTTCTATCCACAGAAAAGTGACCAAATAAATCATGGAATTTCACCACTACACTCTTCCTCATGCTTTTAGGAATCACATACAGCAGTCTTTCCTTTCCATCCACTATGGTTTTCCAAAACAGTCTATTCT
The DNA here is from genome assembly GCA_000611955.2 of Stegodyphus mimosarum. Classification (NCBI taxonomy): domain Eukaryota; kingdom Metazoa; phylum Arthropoda; class Arachnida; order Araneae; family Eresidae; genus Stegodyphus; species Stegodyphus mimosarum. The sequence continues at coordinate 124,347 of KK118281.1, read as the reverse complement.
TTTTGAACACGTAATTTCTAATTACTTGCTTCTCCTCAGCAGTTCGTTCTTCTTGTTTCTTCTTGATAATTTCGATAATTCTTTTCAGGTCTTTGTCAGCATGTTGTATCATTAGTATTTGCTCTTCTTCGGTTAGGGACTGGCAAACTTCAAAATTTTCAGCTATCCTCGTCATCGTGTCATCAGCTTCCGCTACCGGACCTCTGCTCAAAGCATCAATATGGGACAGTCTTTTTCCTGGCCTATGCTTTATCTCAAAATCGTATTCTTGAATCAAACTACACCAACGGGCTATCTGTGGATTTGTAGTCTTCTTCGCATTCATATATATAAGAGCTTGGCAATCAGTAATAATTGTAAATCTTATACCGATTAAGAATTGTCTTAACCTGTCCAACGTCCACACGATGGCCATTAACTCCAATTTGCTGGAATGATACTTTCTCTCTGCTTCTGTTGTTTTCTTACTGACGCAATAAACAAGATGCCATTTTCCATCTTCATCACGTTGGATTAGGATTCCACTCAAACCTTCTGCACTCGCATCACAATGGACTTCAGTATCGGCATGCGGTTGATAGTGAGCTAATATGGGCTTATCAGTCAGTTGTTTCTTCAATAGTTCGAACGACTTCTTTTGTTCTTGCTTCCACTCAAAGTATCGATTCTTCTTTGTCAATCTGGTCAATGGTTCGCTTTTTAATGCGTACTTCGGCACAAATCGTCTGAAAAATCCAGTCAGGCCCAAAAATCTTCTCACTTCGTGTACATTCTTTGGTTCTGGAAATTCTGTTATGGCTTTTATTTTTCTAGAGCCCGGTCTGATACCATCTTCGTTTATAATAAAACCCAAGAAATCTACTTCTCTCTTCCCAAATTCACATTTAGATAATTTCAGGGTTAAATTTGCTTTTCTTAGGCAATCTAATACCTCCTTTAATTTGAAAATCATCTCTTCCCAAGATTTTGCAGGAATAAGTATATCATCCATATAACACAACACCTTAGTATTCAACAAGGGGCCTAGGACATACGACATTAGTCGCTGAAACTCAGCAGGAGCATTTACTAACCCAAATGTCATCCTTTCGAACTGTCCTGTTTCATCTGGAGTAATGAACGCCGTCTTTAATTTGGCTTCTTCACTTAACGGTATTTGCAAATAGCCATGGGCTAAATCCAGAGTAGTGAAAATTTTACATCCTCCTAAACATTCTAAAAGATCATCTATTCGAGGCAAAGGGAACTTATCCTTTATCGTCTGATTATTAAGTCTGCGGTAATCAATTACTAGTCTATATTCCCCTGTTTTCTTCTTTACTAGTAACACTGGACTAGCGTAAGGCGATCTAGTTTCAGAAACTATCCCATTGTCTTTCCATTCCTTAACAATTTCTTTTATTGCGTTACGTTCAGCTGCATTCGTTTTGTACGGGCGAGAAGACACAGGCTTACTCCCGTCAATTTCTTTGATGTCCATTTTTATTACGTCCGTGCAACCTAATTCATTTAGATTAAGAGCAAAGCAATCCCTAAATTCATTTACTAATTTTAAGATATCAGTTCTTTCACTATCTGTAGTTGCCTCGTCAAATTTTATATCATCTATTTTTATTCGGCGAATATTTTGAGAAATGGAAAATACATGGTTTTGTACTTCATCTTTGTTTATGTTAGGATTGTCTGTTTTCTTTAATTCAAAATCTTCTGTTATATCTATTACCCTGCTGATACACTGATTTCCTTTTAATCTGATGTTATTGTGTCCTATGTTCATAACTGGGACTGTTACCCTACCATTTGTAACCTCCATTACTGAATCCGGACTTCCATGCTTGTTTTGAAATAAGATTAATCCATTATTTATATCTGGGGTTACAGAACGTACAAAGTTTATCGTGTTACTTTTTATTTCTATTGGTTCCTCAGAATATAACTTAATGTGCTTACGCTCCGTTTCGTTCATCAATTGTGCGAATGGAATTTTACTAGCATACCATATGTTAAACGAATCCCCTATTTTCCCATAAGCCAACATTTGATCGTTTAAAATATCTCTCCCAATAATTAGGTCATACGGCTGAACTTCATCATGTACGATAAACAAATTCGCGGTTGTTTGGATTTCGTCGATTCGAATTGAAACATGAACTTTTCCCAACGTTGTTGTACATGCGTGATTTACACTCCCGATTCCAAACAATTTTTTTGTTTCCGGTTGCAATGGCAATCGTAATTTCGAAAATACCGAAAATCTTAATAGACTAACAGCGCTTCCAGTATCCACCAAACATTCAATCGGTTCACTGTCGTTAATTATTGCTTTCTTCAAATATGTTGAAACGTCAGATAATCCATCATGATTCATTGCAACACTATTTTGATCTTTCATTTTGTCATACGTCATTCCTTCGCGACTCTCTGTCTGACGCGGGAGGCATTTGGCGTCACAAATCAAGCTAGAATGTTTACGATTACATGTCAAGCAGCGCTCTTTTAATTTACATAAACGGGCCATGTGGTTTTTTCGCAGGCATAAAAAACATCTTGCATTTCGTTTTAGACTTTCTAATTTCTGTTCGCGTTCCTTATCACAATTTTCAGAACTGTGTTCAGAATTATCGCAAAAAATGCAAACTTTCTGGAATGTGCTCAGTGCGGTTGCGTTAGGAAACGAATCCTGTTGCTTTCCTTTAAACTTCTGGAATCTATTCCCCTTTTCCGAAAATTTATTAGTTGACAGTTTATAGTCTATGCTTTTAACTGATTCATTATTTTCCCTTGTTTGACGAAACAAAAATGTTCGTTCTCGCGTTTCTATTTCTCTTCTAAGAAACTTTAATAATTCTGTTACATTCCAAGAATCATCGTTTTCATGCTGTCTATAAAACTCTAGCACAATGGAATCTGGAATAAGTTTGGTTAGTAATGGAAACAACAAACTTCCATATGAATTCAGTTCGACACCAAGAGTTTGTAAACCCCGTACTTGGATTTCTATCGTATCGTATAATTCCCTTAACTGTTTCAAATACGATGCCGATTTTACTGCACTTAAATTTAACAAATTGTTAATATGAGCTCTTACAATAATTTCTTTTTTTCCGTACCTTTCTTTAAGCAACTCAACTGCTAAATCATAATTATTTTCCGATATTAATAGTCCTTGAATACTGGTTAAGGCTGGTCCTTTCAAGAAAGCTTTAAGATAATTATATTTATCTACTTTAGATAAGCGTTCGTTACTGTGAATCGCATTATCAAACTGTGACCAAAATTCCTGAAACTTCTCTAAATTACCCTCAAACGGTTCTATATGAAGTTTCGGCAAATTTATTCTCGGTTTGTCTGGTTCACTACTCGAAATAAGTGAAGAATTATTCTTCAACGACAAATCTGCCTTATTTCTATCTGAATTCTGGAGATAATTCTTGACTTTCGATTTCGCGTAGATGATACGTTCTCTGTATTCCTGATTATTCTCGACTTCTGTTTCGAGATCAGATACTTCAGGAATTAAATTTTCAATTTCTAGATCTAACTTAAATATCTGATCTGCTTTTTCTTGTAGATTCATCTCACATTCTTCTAATGATTTTGTATCGACAATGTCCTGTTCCAATAATTCCGATATTCTCTTAATTACTTGTGTTGTTAACCTTCTTAGAGTTTTACGTTTCGTTTTTGCTTTATCTAAAGCTTTCTTTGTATTCTCATCCATAATATTAACTAATAATATAATTTTATACTTCTAAATTCTATACTCTGTTAGAATTATTCTACAAGTTCACATGCATTCAAATTTTTTTAAAGAAACGAAACTTACCCCTTCTTCCACGCTCATTGTACGCGAGGTCATTATTCAATGCGTGCTTGCATTAATCATCCCAGGATGGCTAGGGTAAGTTGAGCTTTCACTTTTCATTCAATCGGGGATACCTCTTGCATTTTATAATTTCTTTTTTATTGCAGTAAATATATACATATCATTACGGAACATTCTTAATCTCAGTTACATTCTCTCGCTTCCCGATTCTCGATTGCTATCGTACGCCCCCTATCGGCGGCTTTTGTTTTACAATGCCATCTATCGGCTGTTAACAAATGTTAGTTATATAAGGTGTTTTATAATTTTCACTAGATAGCAGCCCTAAAAAATAGCTGTTTTTACGCATTTTACTTAGGTATATGATATTTTTAAGTGATCTTAAGCCATGTGAAATGTACCATAATGATATTCATGATAAGTGGTTAACTAATTGACCCTTTATAGTAAGTTGTTATGAAGTGATGAGTTTAAGGATTAATCTGTATGATGATGAGGATTAAGATCAATATAAAGACTAAAATTCTTTGTGTATAAATTTTTCCAGTAACTTAATTAATGAGAAGTAAGGAAAGTGCTCCTTGAGTGCATAACATTGATTCTGGAATAAATGTTACAAAGTTAACCCTTTGTGAAGAAGAAAGGACTTCCATTTTATGAAATTCTATAGACGCTGCTTTAATGGGGTGACTGCCTCCACCTGGTTAAGGCTAGATACTGTACCACAAAGCTTCAGAGCTACTTTTTGATTGGAGAGATTGGCACAAAATACTTTTTAAGTTGAAGAGAGGAAAATGTTCCACAGCACATGAACAGCGTGAAAATGACAAGTACAGTTGGAGTAGTTCACAAGGTTGTATGTTCATATTAACCCTCTGACCAGCCAGGGTTTTCGCTAAGAAAGCACAATTTTCTCAAAACTACTATCAGAGGAATTTATTTTCTTGATTTAATGTAAAAAATTTCCTGGCATTTTATACCTGGATTTATGTACTTTTAGTATATTGCCTTAATTTCTTTGACATATTTTAATATGCGCGTATATTTACGTGTTCGTCAGAAAATATTCTAGGTCGTATATATACAGCCTTGCTAGTTAGAGGGTTAAGTCTGTCAGTCTGCAGCCATCTGGTGGTAGCAATGGTAGTAGCACAATCTATCAATGAGAACTGGAAATGCCATAGTTTCTATCAACAAGTATTTGTCATGCAGTAGTAACGCACAGCCAACTCTATAATGGCCTTGAAGTGCAAAAGTCACGTGATCCAGATGGTAGATGTGTGTTTTGTGGTTGTCTGTTTGTTTTCGTACCGTGGTGGTAGATTTTTTGGATACATATTGTTGCGTTATACGGGTTCGTAGATTTGAGAGTATCCGATGAAAACACGATGCAGAACAATAAAAAGCACAATTTATTTACAGGAATCACTATTTACAGCACAGTTCCAAAATCACCTTTAAAAGCGTCGAAAATCTACAATAAATACGCTGAAACAATCAGCAACACAGCTTCAGGCTGTAACTGTACAGGTAGCTTCACGGCAACACTAAACTTATAATAAAACACCGTGGAACAATCACCAATCCACTTTCAAGCTATACTGTAAAGATAGCTTCACGGCAAAGCACTATCTCGATTGTTTTCCGTTCACAGAACTCTCGCGTAGCAGCTATTCTCACAACTAATCACACTGCTCGCAACTTGCAACAACTAACTCGCAACAACAACTAACTAACTCCTCTCAGAAACGCAAGGGTTTAAATAGCTTTTCTTAAAGTTCCACATGTTTCGAGAAATATCTCGACAGGAAATTATTCTAGAAGCTTCCCGATTGGACCATGGGATATCGCCAATTTGGTCGCCAAATGGGCGATAAAATCGCCAATCTGGCAACCCTACCATACACTATTTTATGGCAACCCTAGTGCTATGCCGGAAAACTTACATACAGGCGCAACCGCCGAATTTTTCGTAACAATATATTGCTAATAGTGTTATGTAAGTGGATTATTTTGCTATTTTAAGTGATTTTAAATAACTTAAGCTTTATGTAGGTAAATAATAGTTTTATCTATATTTCGTTCTATATCTTTTTAATTTTTAGATTTATTTGGGAAAATTTGTATCTGTTCTCAAGCCTACTCAAGTATTTCCTTTTAACATAGAATGCATTTACTCTAGTTTGAATATTTTTTATAGAATTGTTTTGAATATTTGTTTGGTATAGTACATTAGCAATTCTGTATTTTGATTATTTCTTTCTAATAGCATATTTGACAATCTGCCCCACTAAGAGAAACTTTATCACCACAAACATTTCAGGCATTAATAACACATACAGATACATTCATTCAGTTGATTTCATATTTGTTTCAAAAAAGTAGCTGAATACATATTGTTAAAAAAATTTCAAATTGATGCTCGAGTCATGTTTTGGAATGTAACGACAAATATCTGGTTCAAATTATTACATAAATTACCTACAATTATTAGAAAGTGAGAAGAAACTTCATTTCAAAAGCAATATTATAATTTCATTATCAAATATTAATATCCCTTTTATCAGATTATGATAAGAATTCTAGTTTACATTTGTGAATATTGATAAGTATTCAAATTTACTAATTAATGATTTTTCCCTAGAAAATGTTTCTTCTGATATTTTATCAGTGATAGCACTGTGTTTCAGGTTATGCTTCCTTCAAAGAATCAAGGGTGGTAAAATGCAATATTTGCCAGGACTGGTAAATTAAAACTTTTCCATCTGAAGTTGCTTTACTAACATCTTCATTTGTGCATTTCTTATTTGGTGAAATATTTAAAAACATGGAAGATACATTTCTTATGTCAGGAAAGCAAATGGATATTTTATGTAAGTTATCTTGTGTACAGTTAGGTCGAATTAACTTTAATTTATCAGTCTTGCACTTGTGGAATGACATTACAAACTCGGTTAGTAAATATCTATTTGATAACTTGTAAAATAATGTTAAATAATTATATAAAATAAAAAATTAGAAAATTAATATAAATTTTTCATATGAAAATTTTCTTAAATTACATAATTAAAAAAATTACCAAATTATTTCAGTTAATAAGACACAATTATTTATTTATAGTTTTTTTCTGCATAGATTATGCACAATATGGAGCATGTGTGTATATACGGCTCCTAGTTTTATGAATCTATTTTTAATAGTTGAATAGATCTGTAATTTGGTGAAACCACTTTGTCCTTTTTTACAAATGTAATTAGCATTCAGTTCGTTGAAATTTTCTTGGAAGATTAATTTGTAGCATAACATGCATGTTAGTTTATCTTTATACTCAAATTTTCTAGCATTTAAAGAATATTTAATTTATTTCCCTGTTTTGCAAAATTGAGATTTCTAGTTTTTATTAGTAAATGGAGTGAAGACAGATGACTATGGATATTTGCCTTCTAAAAATTTATACAGCTGATGCGATGGTAGCGACATCGAGTTTTACAAAATAGTCTGCCCTTAATATTTATTTTACTATTAAGAAAATCTAAATAAAATTTATATCCATAAATCTATTAAATTTTCCCCCTTATGTGGATTTTATATTATTTTGGGAATAAATTTGGTTCAGATTACATAAATGGATTTCATTTTTATTAAAATTACAGAAATAAAATTTGCATGTGATGATTCTCAGTGATATTTTTAGTTACATAAATAAAGTACAATTGTTTTAAAAATTATTGAAGATATACATTTTTATTGCCTGTGAAAATATTGCGCTATGAAAAATTTAATGTAAATCATACAACCTACTCACTTTTATTAATTTTACTTAGATAAATTTATAGTAAGAGAAAACTATTATTTTCCGCAAAGTTAAACTTCACGATTATAGTGAAGAGAAAGAGATAAGACTATTTCGATCACATGACCTTCCGAAACTGATTTTGCTTCAAGGCCATGATGCAGTCGGCTGTGGCAGTAACACTAAAGCATGCGGGTGTTTTTAACAGCTGTACTAAAAGGTGGGGGCTAAATACACCATATCGTTTCAGCAAACATGTGGGATCCTACATAATCTTCCTTCAGTATACACTTTAGTGTTTGAAAATGTAGCTGTAAAATAAGTGAGCGTATTGCATTTAGAGGTATGTCAGTTGAGTCTATGATTTTGAGAACATACAGCTCTGATGAATGGAGCCCAGTGCATTAAGGCAAAAAGTGAGTAGAAATTCAATGCGGCATAGTTCACATCTTATATGAGTCACTGATCTGAAGATATCAGCTGTTTGTTTTTTTCCCTTGATATGTATAGGTAGTGGCACTATCGTTCTATGAAAATTGGAAGCACTCTAATTTTCATTCAGTAGTACTGAATCATCAGTCTTTCTTCATTCAGTAGTAATGAATCATCAGTCTTTCATAGGCATGTATTTTATTGACTAGAATCAGCACATGCTGTGAAGTCTGGGCGCTAAATATACTTGTTTTTTCTGTGAGCAAATGAGATCTATCTATATTAGCTTTCCAAAAGTTGGATATGATAGAAAAAATGGATGATGTGTTTAAATTAGCATGTATATGTACAAAAAGTTATAATGCTACAAATGCTAATTTTATGATCAATTGGTGTTTATAATTCTTCCCAACATTTTTTATATCTATAATTAAATATTACAAAAATCAAATAATAAATCAAAATTATTTGATTTTTGTGATAGATTTTTATCATTTATGCATAATTTTTATGATCTCTAAGTCTTTTTTCAACTGATTCAATGAAAATTGTGGAATTTACAACTGAGAGTTTGAATAGTCATTACTGAAAATTAATCATGAGGAGACTGTTTCTGTTTTCATGATGCAATGAATGACTATTATTACATTTTGACCATATTTGTTTGCTGAATATTATGATTATTTTGATAATGTTTGAGATTAAGCTCATAAATTTTATTTAGAATTTTTAATCATGTGCTTTTTGTTTTTCAGCTTTGTTGATGAATATGATCCTACAATAGGTAATTTTTTAATATAGAATATTTTTAATATAAAATATTATTAAAATAACTAATTTCTGTAATATATGAGTGCTGTTTCAGAATGTGTAAACTATATAAACTATATCAGTATCAGTTTTTCTTTAGTATATGAACTTTGATGCAGAAACATTTCTCACAAATTTATTTTTTGTTTTCCATAAAGTAATCTTTTTGTGTGCTTTAATTATGCAGAAGTAATGATATTTCAGTTTTTAAAAAAGGAATTTTCTCTCCAAATTAGCTTTTTCTAGCGTTTACCTGGGTGGGGTTGAAAAAAAGGAGAAAATTCTGTCAAGGCATATTTAAATTTTTTAAGGTTTAAAGCTTAAGATCATTTGCAACATTACCAGAAATGATTGTATATATTGAGCTCTTGATTTTAGGCGTAAAATAGTCAAAATTTGGGACCTGTTTAATGAATTAATTAATTATATTTAGTCTTTCAGATAGTTTTGATTTATTCAGAAAATGTAGTTTATTTAATTGACTAAAGAATATACAGAATTATTGACTTATATTTACTAAATCATTTTTTAAAATAATATTTAATTATAGGTGCCTTGAATTTAGAATAATTTTTTTTTTTTTGATATTTAAAACAATATTTTAAGTTTACACTGTATTATTTTGCACTTCCTCTTATAAATGTATTTTAATGTTTTGCTTTTGTTTGCTTTTTGTGTGTGTGTGTGTGCAGAGGACTCGTATAGGAAACAAGTTGTCATAGATGGTGAAACTTGCCTTTTAGACATTTTAGACACAGCAGGTCAAGAAGAGTATAGGTAATATTTACTTATGACACTTTTAAAACTTTTATTCAGGATAAAATAAAATTCATGTGCTTAATTTTCAAGCAACAGTTATGGTAATTTTTGTGTAAGATTTTTCTTTATTTTTGGTATTGTACATCTTTTTTAATTCATCATCTTCCCATTATTGCTAACAGTTTCTCCATCTAATTGAAATTCTCGAGTAATTTGAGTTCTTACTGAATACTGATAAATTTCAGATTAGTGAATAGTAATTTCACGTCATCTAATGCATGTTCTTCAATATATATACTCTGCTAGACCTGTGGTTAAGTAGCTTATAATGTTTTTATTGTGTAAAGAAGGAATTTTATTCCACAGTGAAATGTATTCTAAATTTTTATTTCTGTAGTTATTCGTTTCTATTATTGTAATCCATTTTGAAATTTTATTATATTTCTTATTATGCATGTATGAAATACATCGAATATAAAGCTATTTGTACTGTTTTTTTAATTACAAGTATTGGTAATGTGTTGATATTAAGTTTTATTATATTCCATTTTGATGACCCCCCCTTCTGTTTTACCTTTGATAACACCTTATTTTATGAAAATCCTGAGTACTTTCATATTGAAATTAGCTTGAAAAAGAAGCAAACGTTTCATTTTAACACGCAGAGAAAAATTCTGATATGGAATGTGATATCTCCTTTGCCATTATTAGCTTAACAAGATGATATTACTCTTGAATATACACTGCCTGGCCAAAAAAAAAAAAAAACAAAAACCTAAGAAGCAAACGTTTCATTTTAACACGCAGAGAAAAATTCTGATATGGAATGTGATATCTCCTTTGCCATTATTAGCTTAACAAGATGATATTACTCTTGAATATACACTGCCTGGCCAAAAAAAAAAAAAAAAGCAACATCATGAAAAAGTGAGTAAAATGTGTTGGGAAATTGGCAGACAAACAAAGAATGCATATAAAAATAAGTGATTTTTAATTAAAAAAAGATGATGTAATACCATGTTTGAATATACATAGTGATTGGTAAAAAGTAAGATGATCTTTTTCAAACAGTTTTATAGATGAAATCAGCATGCAGATAGTGTTTTGAGGGATAGTTGACTTAATGCTTTCAATCATCCTCTGTAGTTCTTCTGGTTGAGGTTGGGATAGTAAATGATGGCCATCTAGTGCTTGATGATACCTAGCACAATGATATGAGGTACGGAGATCACAGCAGGACTCATCTGCCATGCACAGTATCTGATAACTGCTGTATGCAGTTGGGCAATGTCTAGCTGGAAAACTACATTTTGTAACTGCTAATGAGGGAATATTGTAACATTCTGCAGCACTCACCCACATATCATCGTGCTGGGTTTTGGCCCCTGATATAAATCAGAGGTAACTGGCTATCCATTGCGATGATACCTCAGACCAGATGCTATGTTTTCTAACAGTATGATGTTTAACAGTTGCAGCAAATTTAGATGTGTTTTCACTTAGCCTTCAGACTTTTTCTCTGTGGCTGTCATTAATGAAATCAAAGTGAAACTCATCAGTGTATAGCCGTTCACTCGTCCAAAAGGCTCTGTTCTGTCATTGAAATCATTAGCAATGGTAGTTTTGCATTAGCAAACAGTCTTTGTAAAAAGTAGCATGACTACAAACCACTTTTACCTAGTCGTCTAGAAATTCTTGCTGATTTGGAGCATTCAAAGCTTCCTGTATATTCTGTATTACATTGACAATTATGCTTTTCAGAATTGCCATTGCACGTGTTCAGATGCACTGTTCCAAACATGTTGACATTTATTTAAATGCAGCAGTACCCCAGGCACCATTTTCAATCCATATCTCCAAATCCTTTGGACAGTTGGCACATGTAAATGTGTTTTGGTCGGACCAACCAGTCATTGATAGGCCTAAAACAAACCTCTGCTGAAAATCAAGATCAAGCCAACTTTTGCCCTTTTACTCTATGCGAGGTTTCTGTCCTCGCTGAGTTCATCTTACGATACCTGCATTACCTTTTGATAGATGTACCGCCCCATACCTCAAACTCCCCATGTGACACTGTCCTTGGAGCAGATCATGCAGGGCTCAGTCCCCACACTTAGTGCTAGAAACGTGGTCCCTTCAGACTGCCCTCTGCTTCACTGAGTCAGTAAAGACACGATGTGTGATTACAAAAACTGTTCTTAGCATCATCTGCTAGGCATCCGTTCAGCAAATCTGAGAAGAAAAACAGCTAGATAAATTGTTTTCTCATAGTTACAGAGAGTATCAACTGTTGACTCATCTGACATTTTCTTCCTTTTTATCAGAATGTTATTCAGTTATTGTGTAAGAAATCTGCATTTCAGATAATTTGTTTAAATTATTCGGCTGTGTATTCCATGCAGTATGTATAATTATACTACCAAATCTTTATAATGATACATTTTCTCTGTCAGGTAGTCTGTAATTCAATTGCAGGTTCCTGAGCATCGTCCTACCCTGTGTGTATTACATGAAATATAGAGCAAAACTTTTGATAGGCATAGCGTAGGGCAATTACAGCATATCTTGTTATTAACCCCTTAACTGCCGCCGGCGTATATATACGCCTTGCTCAGCCGATGTGTTAACTGCCCTGGGCGTATATATACGCCCTTCCGAAATGCTATCATTTGCTTTGCGCTGCTACCAGTAAAATTATTCGCAAAGCTTTCTAATGCAACACCACAATGACCTTGACGAGTATGCGAAGGAGGATACTATTTCAGAGAAGGGAGAAAACTTGCACTTATTTTACCCCTAATAGATCGCATAACTGCCTGCGCCCGTGTAAAAAAACCGTGGCACTGGAGAGTGAATCTTGCACGTTTTCCGCGGCAGTTAAGGGGTTAAGGTAATCATGAAAAGAAAGAAATTAACAGTGCTAGGCAAGGGAATGGAGAAGATTTCTGTTTATAAAGTCCAAATTAGCAGAATTCTAGTAGATAAAGTGGTAATCTAGATGCATGAAAGTGCTGTCTAAAGAAAACCATTATTCCGAGGGATATACCTCCCGAGAACAAGTTCAGGGATCTACTGTTGAGGTGGTGGCATGCAGATTAGCCATATGTATTAGATGTACTACTCATCTATACCTGAGTTTTAGAACTTACCAGGTCTGTAATTTCACTGATCCCAGTGCATTTTGTGATAAAATGTTCTGCTTCTCAAATAACTTTCTCCATATTATCTTTAACCTCAAATCATCTTAATTGAAATTTCTTAGTTATATGATGATGTGTAGTCTCTTTATTTACATAGGCTATCTCTATGTCTCTCTGCCCTTTTCTAAATTTTTTGTTTCATGAAATAGCATTTTCATGTAAGTAATCACAGTGCTGTTCTTCAGCATGAATTGCATTTGCAACAGTTATTCTAATTTGTATGCACCTTTTTCAGAATCATGAAGAATGTATTTTATGAAATCAATTTCACTTTAAATGTCATCACAATGATACAAGTTTTCTATGAGTGTTAAAAATATTTTTATTCTTCTTCATATTTATTTTCTAATCATAAGACATACTTATCTTTACTAGTGTCTGAAATCGCATAGCTTGCAAGTGTTAATTATCAAATGACGTGCATTTGAGTTTCAAATCCCACTTTAGCTTGCAACTTGCTTTGTTCACAAGTTAATAATGATTTATCACTTTGTGTGCACAATTTAATTTTAATATTTTGAAACTGCATTCTTAATCATGAATAAATATATTTTGGACATTATCATTCAGATTATTAAATATAATAATCTGTATTAATTTTCTGCACCTAAGGGGTGGCATTCATTATATTGCAGCAGCTTGATTGGTAACTGAGAGATGACGTTAAGAATTACTTCAGTTATTTTTTATTGAATTTTAACTCTTGACCTCTAACTTTTTGAAAAATTTATGAATTATGAAATTAAGCAGTGTAACTTTTTACACTTTTCTTTTAACCATTCAAATATTTATTTATAAATGCATGGCTTTTTGCCATTAGCGATGTTGCCACCCAGTATTTCTGGACTGCAGACTTGAAACCATTAAATATCGAGCACAAGTTTAAATATTCTTTGTCCATGGGTTGTCCAGAGGCAGAGAGAATGTACTAAAATATCACTCAAATGTTATTGCATAGTCTTGAACAAAGTGTCATATTTAAAATAATTTATTTAAATGTATTACTTATTTTTTTTGTGCATTATTTTAAATATATGTGTTGCATTGTGATTTTTTCCAACATTTAGTCCTTTAGGATTTAAATAAATAATTTATTATTTAAACCGTAGCCTAAAATGCTACAATATTTGGAGGGCCAACTCAGAGCCACCTTTTGAGTGCAGAATATTGATCTTTATGAATTTTATATTATATCAGTATTAATTTTGCACTG
>KK118281.1:35405-110265 GCA_000611955.2 Stegodyphus mimosarum | reverse complement strand
GTGCTATGAGAGAACACATACCTTTCTTTTTAATACCTTTCTTTTTAATATTTCAGTGCTATGAGAGACCAGTATATGAGGACTGGTGAAGGTTTCCTCCTTGTGTTTGCTGTTAATAATGCCAAATCTTTTGAAGATATAAGTATGTACAGAGAACAGGTAAGCTGAAGAAAGCTGTTTGTATTTGATGAGTAAATATCACTAGATTGTTGAACATGGAAAAATTCAGTGTGTAGAGATTAACAGTACTACTGAAATGTGAAGCAAATGATATAATGTCCTTTTTGACAAGTAAAAATTTTAAATTAAGCATATTCAGTTGAAGTCTTTACCGTCTTGTCTTAAATTTCGTAATGAGAGAAATGAGTTTTAACTTTCATGCTTATATAATTTTATATCTATTAGGACCCATTTAGATTAAGTTAGCAGTAAATCCTGCTTACAACAAATTTATCACTTTGATCTTCAAATTAAGTTCTGTCAATATATGAGTGTTTTTGAGAGTATAGCACATCAATATTATCATGTCAAATCACATAATACTATATCATGTCAAATAGCATTTTATCTATAACTTGAAAACTATTTCTGGATATGTATCTTATTCGCTGAATATCCTGTCTTCGCGTAAAATCACTAAAATGTTAAAAATTTAACCTCCAGTGCCTTGCATTTATTTCTGTTAAAAGAGTTCAAAAAGTGCTCTTATTAGTGATAAAGTATATGGCCTTCAGACATAAAGTATAATAACTTTATGTCTTATTGTAACATCTTTATGCAGCTCATTACATACTCTAAACATATGAAGCCAGTAAAATATTAACACATCTTGTGCGGGAAGTGACTAAAGTTATTTTGTGTAGATTGGTAGTTGAGTGCAGGAAGCGATTAAAGACATTTTATGCGGATAGCTAGTTGAGTGTGGGTAACAACAAAAGTCGTTTTCTATGAATTATTGGTGTATAATTGTTATTGGTGGACTTTTTTAATGTTTTTACAATAAGATCAGCTACACTTGAGCACATACATATGAACTCCCATACATATGAACATTAAAACCTGCTTTGCAAAAATGCATTCTTATGAATGCGCTTAGCTGATGCTGTTATGTGATGATGAAAGTAGCATTCGATACTGAAGCTTCCAGCTATGCATTGACATAAATCTGTGAAGCTGAGAGGTTCGCCAGTCGCATGCTGCTTCTTCGTTGTCCACAAGTATGTTTGCACAATTGAACTTCATCGCTAAAAGCATCAGTTTAGCATTCATGTGTTTCCAGCCTAATTTGACTTTTTTTTACAGTAAATTCCTAAGGATGGACAATAATAAAATAGAATGTTACGATAAAGAATTGTGGGCACATAGTTTGTTCAGTTGGAAGGAAGAGGTTATCGATGATTCTAGTAATGATTATGTTATATGTTGTCCTAGGATTATTATTTTATGAAGAATTTCAAGCCCAGATTCACATGATTCTGATTCTCAAGAAGAATGGTCGTCAGTAGACAGACCGTCCAGTCTTGGAAGAGTTTTTAGGTTGTTCAGGAATAAATATAGGAAACATTTCATATAGTGTAGCGGAAACTGTAGCTTTATTTATTGGCAACAATTTTTTTTTACATTCTGTGTGGAAGAGTCAAATAGATATTATTACCAAAATATTGATAAAATCACAACTTTCAAGAAATCTTAAATTGAAAGACATTACAGTTCAAGATATTAAGATTATTATTTGGGTTTATTTTTCTTATGGGACAAGTGCATAAGGACTGAAAAAAGGATTGTTAGAGCATCGATCCGTGTATAGAAATACCATTTTTTTCTGAAAATGATGACAAGAGACAGATTTCGTATGTTATGTAAGGTCTGGCACTTTAATACTAATGAAGACTTGATTGATGGATCATATAGGCTTTCAAAAGTTGGACCACTTCTGGATTATTTTGTGTTTGGTAGCTTCTGAATTATAAGGCTATTCAGCAGTTGTCTTTGGATGAAGACATGATTCCTTGGAGAGGGAAGATTATTCTTCGGAGTGTACAGCACAGTAATGATAGTAAAATGCAGAATTCTAGTTTGTATACTGTGCGAAAGTACAGTCTGTCTATCATAAGAAAAATTCTCGCCAATTAAACTGCAGCTGTCTGTTGCTGTAGAAATGAGCCTTGACCCATTTTCCGTAGGGGTGTCTAGAAGATTTACTTTTAAGTTTGCCATCCTGGCACATTTAAAGATGAATTGGCAACCCTTGGTTCGCCCCTATTTGAAATATACTAGCCCTGTTGCTATAGTGACTGCCAGACACTGAGGTGGGAGTTGTTCTTCTCTCAGACACACAGTACTACAGGTGTCAATGTAAAATATATTGAGTTCGAGGAAAGCGATTGATGGAAACAATTCAAATGGTTGTAGTACCTTATACAGAGTTGTGACACCATATCTACCTGAATAACTGTTACATCAGCTTGGAAAATGGTGAAAAGCTATTACAAAATAAAATTAGAATTGGGGGCACTGTTCGAAAAACAGGACTTCCAAATAGCCTAAAAACCATTTCTTTGAGAAGAGGAGAAATGGCCTTCAGAAGAAAAAGAAACATTTTAATACAAGTAAGGCAATCAGAGAAAACAATGTTTCTTATATCGACAATATGTTCATCTAAAATGATATTGATTGGAACACTAGGGAAAAAACAGTGAAACCTAACACACTGATGCGACTACAATAAGTACATGAAAGGATTGATCAAGCTGACCAGTATCTATCATATTACACGATTCTAAGACAAACGACCAAATAGACAAAATGAGTTGCTGTATTCCTTATAAATTGCACATTGTTCGACTAATTTGTTGTTCATTATTTTTCATGAAGAAAAGAAAATAAGGTGTAAAAAGTTTTTGAAACTCATAGTTGTCCATTGGCTTACTAATGAAATTCTATCAGAAGTTCATCAAGATTCTGAGGAATCAATGCTATCAACATCTGGCATCAGAAAAAAAGCAGCAAAGAACGAGTCTCCAGGAGACTTTCCATGGACATAAGAAGCATACATTAGAATCCATTTTGGGAACTGGAAGAAAGAAAAATACTTTGCGACAATGTCGTGTGTGTTCCGTCAAGAAAATACGCAGTGTAACGTTGGTATATGTATAAATTTTGCAGTGTACCCTTGCACAAAGGAAAGTGTTTTGAAAGTTATCACACTTTGAAGTGCAGAATTTGAATTTCAGGCAGATCTTGATCTACCATATTGCAGGGTGAAGACTCAAAGATATTTCTTCCAATAAAATATTAAAATACAACTGAGGATAATGTGCTAACAATTGTAGTGTGTGGCAATTTTTGGTTATTTAAAGCTAGGCACTTTTGAAAAGCTTTGTCTGTTTCTTTCATAGAGGTAGGAATAGAGGAAGATACCTTCTTCCTACCATGGCTGATGCAGTGTTGCCTAGCTTTGGTAGCTAAGTGAGGTGTGATAATACTTCTGCGCGTAACAGTTAGGCATAAATCAGAAAGCAGGGACACTTCTTCACAAAAGAAATGTTCATTGCTGGATGGTTAATAGCAAATTTGTGTAGTTTAGTTGCATTTCCGTGCAAATCATATCTTGGTTATCTTCTGATAACTTGCTACAGCAATTTTGTTTATGACTTTGTTTTATAAAATTTTAAGCTACTGGATTACAAAAATATAGATTTTAGCAAAATGTTTATGTTATGTATAAAGAATGATAAAGAATAATAAGTACCTTAAGGTACCTTTAAAATGTTAAAGTATTGCAAAAATATACACATTTTAAAGCTCAATTTCTTTATAACTAACACACTATGAACATTTTTATACTTCTTTCTATGTCCTTGATAGTGTATTTGCTACTTTTCATTTATTTTCCAAATATCAAAGTGTCTTAAATAAGATACACTTTTTGTCATCATATCGTATAGTATTGTAACATGCACTTTTTAAAAGTTTTTAGGTGAGAGGCATAATAGTTGCTCATTTTAAACTCACTTAGGGTTTATATAATTGAAAAATAAGCAATTTGGGTTAATATGTCTTAACTGAAAAGTGAAATTACCTTGAAATTCTTTAGTCCTTGTAAAAATTTATAGACAGCTATGCTAATAAGTTAACTGTTCCATCATTTGTAGCTGTAAAATTGTACACAGAAACATTTGCGGACTCGAAAGAAGTGCCTTGTGTGGTCAAGATGATGTGACTATGAGAATGTGCCTTTTCATCATAACAGCTTGTTAAGAATTTGAAAATAGGCTGATCCACAGAGGTTAAAACCTTTGTTCTTTCCATCATAGGAGGTGCTATCACAAATGGCTCTCTTATTGTTATTAGATTGTCAAAGATTTCCCATGCAAGTTTTTTCTTCCTAGAAATTCAAGGTTCATGTAATATTTGTATCTAAGATCTTGCAAAAATATTATGAATAATTCTGCATTATGCATCATTTATATACAAAACTTATCTTATTTCCTGATCAGTAATTAACAGAGTTGTAAAGGAAAAATATCAAACTAAAGACCTCTCTCTCCCCCCCTTTTTTTTTTAATGTATGTAGCAACATGTTTAATTGATGACTAAATGAAGTAAAAAATTATGAATGAAAAATCTTTGACATTGAATACATATTGAATGAAATGTAACCAAATTTTATTTCGTAATCAATAAAGGATAAATAATAAAAGAAGAGGAGATTAAGTAGTGATCTGCTGATTTAAGTTTCAAGCTCTGAAAAAAGCATTATCAACGCTACTACTTGGTATATCAATACATTTTGCATATTTGTTTGTTTGTTTCTTTTTCTTTTCTTTTCTTTCTCTCTCTCTCTTTTTTTTTTTTTTTTTTTTTTTTTTTGGCAATGTGTAAATTACATATATTTGTGAATTCAGATCAGTTGTTTTAACTGTTTCAAAAAAGGAAGCAATGTTGATAATGGCAGATATGATTGACAGATTGACAAAAACAATCATACAGATTGACAATGTACAAGGCAATCAAGATTGTAATCTGATGACATTATGTCAAACAAATAGTTGTTCTTTACTATATTATCAGGGAACTATTAAATTGGGTAAAGTTGTTAAGAGAAGTATTGAATGCTCTGCCAAAATATATCTGCAAAGAAATTTGAATTTGATAATGAATGTGTGCAAATGCATGTTTTAATTCAGAAGTTTGTAACTTGATGGCTGAATGTAAATATAAAACTAAGCATGCTAAAATATTTATAATTTGGCCATAGATCATGTTAAGTTTTAAAACATGATAAAGCATACAAGGACTATCTGTTTAAGGGGAGAGATGGCTTTGTGGGGGACTTTTGAAGGAAAACTTACTTTTTGAATGTGTATTAAAAATAGTGCAGTGAATTTACATTCAATTTATGTTTTATTTCTTATGCCAAAATTCTGATATATGCTAAATTATTGTAAATTACTTTACTCAAAAAATATATTGAATGCTTATAAAATAAAGATTTGCACATGCTAAAAATGAGAAATATTTAATACTTATGGGAATATTTATGCATTTCCTTATAAAAACTTTTAACTAAATGCAAATATGTGTAATTTTTGCAATATGTGTTTTTGAAATTAAGGATAAAAATATTTTGATTGCAAATTTACAAATAAAAATTACGAATTTTAAATAATATCAATTAAGCCTCCTTTATTTATCCCTTTTAGTAATACTCATTTAAAGTTAAGTATGTGAAAATCGGAAATTAGCAGCAATATTTAGCGTATTTAACTATTAAAATAAAAGATGCTCTAATTTGAAATTAAATTAATTAATTACTAAAATAAAGGGTGCTGTGATTTGAAATGAACCAAACAGAGCATTAATTAAAAAGTGGTTAAGAATTTTGATTTAAAAGATGCATCAGAAACTGAAAGTATCTCATATTTGAGAAAGTATTTCAGAAAGAAGCTTTGTTAATAGAAAAGAAACAATGTATGATTTTAATATTAATAATACAATAAATTTTGATTTTAATTTTTGTAATCATTAACTGAATAAAATAGAATTACCTTAACATTTTTTTGTAATGTATTTAGTGAAGATTTGTGAAAACATTTCATTCAAATTAAAACTATTTTGGGAAATGTCCGTGGAAATTCATCTAAAAATGAAAAGTTGTTTAAAAATATGTTCTTTAAAGTTCTTTAAAAGTATATAAGTATATTCTATATATATATATTTAGGATTCTGAAAATATTGTAGAAAAAGAAAATGCATACATTTATATTTGTATTTACAATGTAATTACAAAATATTTACCTCCAAGCATGTCAAAACATATTGATCTTAATGGCAAGTCCCAGACTCTTTTGATAAGCAAGAGGGATGCGTCACTACTTTAGGGGAGTGTATGTGAAAAACCATTATCTCTCATCCTCTTTTCTACCACCATGGTTTCTTTGCATACATATGGAATATCATTCAGAAGGAAAACTAAGCATCTATTGCTGTTTTGCATAATTCATGAATGAAGATTGATACCTCCATTATTATGAAGAGCTAAAATGCATTGGTTACAGTTTAGTTTATAAATTTCTAATGATAAAACTGGCAATGTATGCTGTTATTGCTTCCATGACATCAGTCAAACTTTTGATTACATCAGATCTCATATATTCAATGTGTTGGATATGTTGCCATTCAATACTTAAAATCCTGTTTTTCAGAGTTTTTATAATTTATTATACTCTCTGCAGTATATTCTGGTTCAGTGCATATCTGAGAGGTCCATGGTTCGAATTCTGGAGAGGGCGTTACTCATTTTTCATCTCTTCTGCTTCTAAATGAACCTAATATCTCTTCAATACATCCCCCCTGCTTTAACACACTTGTTCCAATACGATTTCTGTTCTTTATATGTGACCTAGAAGTCCATTAGAGGGATGTCCTTTAGTAACCTCGTCGTAGCCACATTAATGTTCTCCAGGATCCCCAAATGCTTCCTTTGAGGGATTTTTTAATCTTTGGGAATAAAAAGAAGTCTGGTGGGGACAAATCAGGACTGAAGCAATGCAAAAGTCTCTGACAGCGTTTTGTCAAGTTTGAAACAAAATTTTGCGTATTGCTGCTTGAGAATTTTTTCCATCTTGATTTCGACTGAGCACTTGCACATGGGTTCACTGAAACAGGCACTATGACTCTCTGGAAGCTCGAGCTGACTGGGGCTGGTCGCGCTGTGTTTCCAAGACTTCACCCACCCTTCTGTGCAAGCAGCAATGCTGTGCAAAGGATAGTCGCGGCAGAAGAAAATGGGGCACATTACTTTTGGGACAGACTTTGTATATTTACATCATTCAGTTTCATATAGTTCCCATTTGAATCCTTGTGTAATTCACAATGCACAAGAAATTTCTTGTAGGATGACTGAAGTTGCTCTCCAGTTTGATTACTGTTGCATCCACCTTGAGCTCTTACAGATGAGAAAAGTATTTCGTGATTTTAACTGAATTTGTTTGAAGAGAAATGTTTCAGAACTCTGGAATTCACAACAGTATTTTCTAAAAGACATAAAGTGCCTTATACTATTATTTTAAAGCCTAGAAATATATATTATATAATATTATATATTAATATATATTATATATATATATAATATTTAATGCACATGATGCTGAAATTGTTTGGAATGCCAAGTTTATGCAATTCTCTGTTTTTTTTAAAAAAAAAAAATTGAGAATTGCACAAATTCAGCCATTGCACGCAGCCTTGGCATTGCACATATTAATCAGCCTTGGCATGGGTATAAACTATTCATGATGTGATATAAACATGTTACCACATTTGGTGCTTTGGCACACATCTGGCAATTGGGGTTCCATTAATAGAAGTTTTCACTTTAAATTTATATAAAATTAAGTGTTTAAATTTGTTTTTTATATATTTTCTTACTTTCAGATAAAGCGAGTGAAAGATGCTGATGATGTTCCTATGGTTTGTAAGTATGCTTTGTTAAGTGAACTATAATGATGTACTATAGAAATTACATAATTATTTGCTAAGGGTCATGCTGTTAATTTATAGTTAAATGCCTTAAAGTTGTTTTATATCTGAATTTAAATTCATGATCTAGTTCTTTTAAAATCCAATTCTTTATTTGTTTAGTTCTTTGTTTAAAAGATTTTCAGTATTAAGAGGAAGTAAAAAGAAGTCTTACAATATTGACAGTCTTACAATATTGACTCTGACAGTTCTGAATCTTGTAGTGTGCAGGAATTGCATTGTGGGATCTTCTTACTTCTTCAGTAATGAACTGACAAGTGGCTATAAGGCAACAAGTGTATGTGGCCTTAAGTTGTTGGATCTTTTAATGGAGTGCTATTGATATGCTGCAAGAGAAATTTATTGAGCTCTCCTCATCTTATATGGACTTCTATAAAAGGGCCTAATTTTTTAATAATGAAATTATTTCGTTTTTAGGTCTTGATAATAGAAAAGATCTGATACTGAAAAAGTGGAGAATGGGAAGGGGGGAAATGAAGTCAAATTTCTTTGCTGTAATCGAAAGTTAAATGGTATCTTCAAGCACAGAAATTGTATCCTGTATGTTTTACAGATTATTATATCAGTTATAATTTGAATATTTTTATGTTTGCTTGATCTTTTCGAGTGTATGGTTGACATTTTATTCCAGTGGTTGGCAATAAGTGTGACCTTCCAATGAGAATGGTAGACATGATAGGTGCTGCAGAAGTTGCAAAAAACTATGGCATTCCCTTCATAGAAACATCTGCTAAAACAAGGATGGGTGTTGATGATGCATTTTATACTTTAGTTCGAGAAATTCGCAAAGATGTAAGTATATTTGTAATTATTTAATTTGAAACTGGGTCAAAATATGATTTAAGGCAAAGTATTTTCAGATGTTATTGTTAGATTATTCAATGTCTGATAAGTCTCTCAGTGTGACAAACTTTATCTTGATAGGACTGAATAATATTTTATAGTCAATGATATGCATATTTAAAGATACATACGTTTATCTATTGTATTTTGTAATAGGTTTCAGACAAAAATAATTATAAAATATATGGAATTGCAAACTACTGTTTTGAAGTGATTCCTTTCCTTTAATCAATTTTATTAAAAATATTAAAGGCAAGAATAGTCCAGAAATTTTATTTTTTTATTTTTGATTTCATTTTTTTCCTTTGGGGGGAGGGAATTCAGTTAGTAATGCTTTCTCCTTCACCATAGGGATGTTGATTTCTAACAAATTGGAAATGAACTAATCTAGATTAAGACTAAGCTCTTTTTGTTTTTAAATTTTGATGTAAAAACCCATGCTTCTTGGAAGCAGTATTAGTGCTGTAAGCGAATGTTTTTACCAAAATAAATTATTGCAGATATTGAAAACAAAATCTTTCAGTTGCTGCTTTGGGTAGAATAAGAAAGTAATTGGAAGCTTGATTTTAAAATTGTGTTTACTGTAAAAAAGGGAAAATATTCTGGATTGTCAGAATTCATTTAAAAATTAAATAATGGTTCACACTATTTCTAAAATAAATTCAACATTTTTTTTTTACACATACATTATATTATTACACACACAAACACACATATATATATATATATACACACGTAACATACAGGGTGTTTCAGAGATCATGGGACAAACTTGTAGGGGTGGTGGAGCATACTAAAACATGGATTTTTTTGTATAGGAATGTAGGGTCTAAAGTGACGAGTTAAGGCATGAATGCAAAAAAACGATACGAGAGGAAAATGTGTTTATGTACAAAATCAATGCAAAGTGCTTCTTTGCAGCAATACAGTATTCACAATAAATGTTAAAAAAAAGGGAACAGTAATAGGAACTACAGCTGTGATTGGCTGGCAGTGCAGCAGTAGAGGGCGGTAGTTAGCTGGACAAACCACGATCCGATGCATCAGAGGATCATTAGCAACTCTGATGTCGAGTATGATGGGTGAGTTTACGCACAGGGAAAAAGCTGACATGCATCTCATGTATGGTGCTGCTAATGGGAATGGCAGAGCAGTGTACGGTTGTACCAGGAACGGTTTCCAAACAGGCATATGTCAAAGCACTCAATGTTCAAGAGGTTGCATCGGTCTCTGTCTGAAAACGGGTCATTTGAAGCCACCTCTGACACTAGAAGTGGAAGAAGAACTGCACGACAACCTCGCATTGAAGAATCCATCTTGAAAATTTTGCATGAATCACCTCAGACAAGTACAAGAGCTATTGCACGTCGTCTGCAGCTGAGTCATTCCACCGTTTGGAGAGTATTGAATGAAAATGGTTTGCACCCATACCATTTGCATAGAGTCCAAGCCTTGCAAGAGACAGATAACCCTCTTCGAGTTCATTTCTGTCATTGGTTCTTGCAGCAGTGTGAGGCACAGGCGGATGTACTATTCATGGACGAGGCAACTTTCTCACAGGACGACATCTTCAATAGCCACAACATGCACGTGTGGGCAACTCATAATCCACACGTCCACGTGCATTCCAAACCCACTTCTCTGTGAATGTGTGGATGGGTATTGTTAGCTACTACCTCATAGGCCCATACCTCTTACCTGCACGTACAAATGGCTTATCATATTTTTCTGCAAGAGGTGCTATTAGAATTGCTGCAGGATGTTCCAGCTGTCGTTCGGGATCGCATGTGGTTCCAGCATGATGGTGCACAAGCCCATAACCATGTGTGGGTCCGCAATTACTTGGGTGGGACATTTCTGGACCGATGGATTGGCTGTGGTAGACCCGTTCGATGGCCATCCGTTCACCAGATTTATCCAGCTTGGATTTTTTTTTATGGGGCCATCTGAAGAGCATCATTTACGAGACTCCTGTTGACTCACTGGAGGACCTCGTTGCACGACTATCCATTGCGGCTGCAAGCATGCGTGAAATGCCTGTCGTTTTTCAAAATGTTCGTCAGTTCCTTCTGCGACGTTACCAAGCATGTATTACTGCTGTTGGTCACAATTTTGAACATTTATTGTGAATACTGTATTGCTGTAAATAAGCACTTTGCGTTGATTTTGTACATAAACACATTTTCCTCTTGTGTCTTTTTTTTGCTTTCATGCCTTAACCCATCCCGTCACTTTAGACCTTACATTCCTATAAAAAAATGCATGTTTTAGTATGCTCCATCACCCCTCCAAGTTTGTCCCATGATCTCTGAAACACCCTGTATATATAAATTTAAAGAGTAATTTTAAACTACCTATGAGTAACATATGTATAGACAGTAGCATATATATAGGATGATATATGATTTAATATTATTATTTAAATGAATAATATTTTTTCTCTTCAAATTTTTTTGCCATTCTTTATAGTAATTCAATTTTGTTGTTCTTTACATTAAAAAAAGGTATTCTTAACATTTTGTCATTCTGTATAATTTATGGAAACATGTTTACATTGTTAAATAATATCTTGTAAATGGCAGTGACTCTGTCCAGGGAATTTTTCATGCTCTTGTTAGAATGTCAGGTCCTAATTCTTGAATTGCTTATCAGGTATTGGCTTTAAGCTGTTGTAGGGTATGCTTATCTTTTTAATTAGCTCTAGAGAAAAGAATCTGCAGCCATCTGGCCACTTAAAATTTGAGAATCTGAAGATTTTGCTATTGCCATTTTTTTTTTTTTTTTTTTTTCTTGGAGGGCCATCATTTGTTATTGAAAATGTTAAACCAGTCAGTAAATTGTTGAGCTCTAGATATATTCCAGGCATTAAAGAAATACCAGCAAAAAAGAAAAAAAAAAATAGTATTGTGATTATTTACTACCTTCTATGGTACAAAAACAAATACTGTGTGTATATCAGCAGCTCTTTACTTAATGTTTTTTAAAAGTAAATGATATATGTTCTGAGATAACTTATGTTATATTTAATGGTTTCTTGCCAGTTTATTATATGGAGAAACTTCTGAACAGTGTAACACCAACAAGTAAGCAGATTTCTAGAAAAGAAGAATGGCATGATTGTGTTCTAAAATATACACTGAATTTGCAGTGCCATTGTACAGCTAAATCACAATTTCCCCCAAGGGGAATGTGTGAAATTTATTGCTTAAAAGCATTTTCTTTCCAGAAATAAAGCGTGTTATTGAAGTTATAAAAAAAGTATCATGCATGTATATATACATTTAATTATCATGTAATAATAATGGATAAAATTATGCATGTAATAAAAAATGTGTGCAATAATAGTATACAGATATAATAATTATGCATGTAATAATAATAAATACACATAAAATAATAAAATAATTACATGTATGCATATAATTATATAGAGAGAGCTAAATAAAACTACTACTGTTATGCATTAGGGTGGAAATATGTATTTTAATTTTTGAAAGTTAAAAATTTGTTCGGTCTCATGATAAACATATAAAAATTTCTTTGTTATGTGAAATGTATAGCATTAATATAAACAAGTACTTAAATATATATGTGTATATATATGCACACTGAAGCGCCATTACATTATCACCCTGTTAATAACATGTAGGACCATCTTTAGCCCTCAAAACTGCCTGCATCTGGCTTGGCATTGACTCCACAGGGTGCTGATATGTAGTCTGAAGTATTTGGTACCAAGCGTTCACCAACTGGTTTTGCAATTCCCGCGCATTGCGAGGGGATAGCGTGGCAGCACAAATCTGGTTTCCTAGGTAGGACTACAAATGTTGTATTGGATTAATGTCAGATGAATTTGTAGGCCAAGGTATGATTTAAGATACGCCATGACTTAAGACATGACTTGAAAGTCACTGGAATGTTCCTCGAACCACTCCCTGACAATTTGACCCATATGACATGGTGCATTATCCTGTTGGCAAACACCATCCCCTGCCGGAAATACTGATGTCATGAATTGGTGAGCCTGGTCTGCAACGATGTTCACGTAGTGCACAGATGTCAGAAATTGTTTTATGGGGTTTATAGGTCCTAATGTGATCCATGGAAACATTGCCCACACCATAATACCCCTGTCTTGTCTCCATCCAACTGTGCATCCAGGAGCCAGGGTTTTCTTTGGAAATCGACATATTGTCATACACCCATTGATGTGATGGACCCGAAAATGTGAGTCTTCGGACCATGCAACTTTCTTCCATTCATCTAATGTCCAATTCTGATGTTTCTTGGCTCATTGCAGACATAACTGGCGATGACGTGCTGTCAGTGCTGGGACATGCTTCAGCCTCCAGCTGCATAGGCCCATATGCAGTTGAGAAACATTGTCTGGGTTGCCACTGGTGTAGCTGGTGGTGATTTCGGCAGTTGTAGCTCTTCGGTCACAGCAAATAGTGCATAGTAATCTCTGCTCCCCTCTGGAATCAATGCACCAGGAACTTGTTTCACCATTCCATACACCACTTTTGATATGTGCTCACAACAACTGCACGTGAAACAGCCGATTAAACACTCCATTTCTGATATTGATGTTCCCAGTCACCAAGCCATAGCAATTTGACCTTTATCGAAGTCTGATAAAACAGCTACTTTTCCCATTATGTCGCTGATCGTACTATGTTTGGAAGGACAATGCATAGCCACTTTATATACTCCAACATTTACTGTGCACACACAGTGGTTTTGTTTCTGGGCGAGCCCATTGTTATAGATGGAGGATGGTCATAATGTAATGGTTCTTCAGTGTGTATATGTTTGTGTAATATATAAATTATAATATTTCATGTAAAATATTTTTAGTTACCAAGTTAACAACTGTAAAGTGTAAGTAGAACGTTTTACTATTATAAAATTCTGCATGACTTGTAATAGAAAGTTATTTGATTGCTTTTGTGCATATGAATAAAAGAATAACTTTCAACACATAAAAATCTAAAAAATGTGTCATGAATTTTAAATCATCCAGAATTCTTTGAAATGAATGATACTAATGCAAAACTTATTTTAAGTTAAAGTTATTATTCATCAACATTTAACACAGTGAGAATCTATTTTGTGAATGCTATTTTAAGAGTTTTAGAACATTTATCCAGAACCAATGAAAGCAAATTCTGGGTATTTCTCTTCAGTATGGGTGAATAGGTATAATTTAGTTTATACTGTGTTATATTTGTTCATCCAGTTATAGCTTAGTACCAGTATTAGTTTGCTAGGTATAGTTCAGTGTTTGATAAGTCAAAACTGGGGTGCTATAGCTCTCCTTAATGCCACTTAGATGCTCGCACTACAAAACTGTTCAAATAGCCAAGTCGATCCTGTAGGTGCATTTTTGCAACGGCTAGAAGATGCTTGACTGTTGTTAATCAGATCCATGTTTGACCCATGAGATCATTAACTACCTTAAGAGAACTGGGGCCTCACAATACTGCATTTCTAATGTGTGCTACTATATGGGGACACAAGTAAACCGCAGCAGACCAAGGAGCGTATGAGCTAATGTTTGGCTACAACAAAGGTATTTAATAGCAAACTGGCATTAACTATTATCCCAAATTTAATTGGGGAAATGCGAAAAAGTATGTTTTTTCATATATTCTTCCTTTGTGACTGATCAAATGGAAAGAATTCTTATAAATTTGCTACACTTAAAACATAACAGTTACAGGTATCTGGTTTGGACCACTGATAGTTGAGTAGATAAAAGTGATAAACCTAGTAGTTCATCTGTAGTTCTGTATCTGGCAAGCTAATTGGCTGACTTCATAGTGTTTTCTTGTTCTTTCCATTTTAATGTGACTATAAGACAGTTTTGCTTAAAGTTTTGGCTACAAAGGCATCAAGTTTGCTGAAATCAAATAACTAAGCCTTGTCTGGAATTTGAATCCAAGTTTATTGGTATAATCATTGCTGCCATTAATACTTATCTGATATATTCAGAACAGAATGAATAATTTATATGTCTTCAACAGTGTTTCTTTAAAAATCAAAATGTAAAAAGGAATTCAGTACCTTAAATGATATTGTATTTAATGATCTATTATGATTTTTTGGAAGCATTATGGTTTAATGCTTGAAAACTTCGAAAAGGCTGGAAAATATATTTAATTTTGAAGGGAATAATTAAAGGGTAAATATGAAGGCATCAAAGTAATTTGATGTATATGCTTTTAATATTGATATTTTGATTGAGGCAAAAAAGTAACTGTAGATTGCATAGATTTTTTTGAATTTGTTTTAAATACTAAAAAAAAGATAAGATTCCTTTATTGTGCTTTTATATTTTTAGCGTGAACGCAAAGGGAAGGATAAGAAGAAGCACAAGCGTAAAGATAGGAAGAGACGATGTGTTATATTGTAATGTAAGTAAATCATGCAAATTTCTATCAAAATTTTGAAATTTTAATTTAATAGCAGACTTTGTATATTTAAAAAAATATTTCAACTTAATTTAACCACATATGCGATTAAATGGGTTTGAAGTGACATTTATTTACTTTTTAATATGTAAGTCATCAATTAATTTCCATCAGTTACATAGGTAATTATGTAGCAAGTGTTAAGCCTAATACGGTCTAGTAGAATGATGAAATGGGGTAAAATGATTACTTTATCCTTCAGAAGTATATTAATACACACATCATATATGTTTGTTTCTGAGCGGCTTTCAATATTATCAGTCAGAGGTGTCAGTGTTGACAGCATCAAATATTGTTCATTGCTTTAGTTTATTAAAGTATGCATAATATTGATGATTCATGAATGCAGTTTTAGAGTCTGTGGTATTACAGCATTTTCTTAAACCACCCCAAAAATGGTGGGCAATAAGTCCAGACAAGGATAATGTATCCAGTATTGACAAGGGTATGGTGTAGTATCGTTTATAAATGAATTCAAAACAGACTGTAATATAGTTGTGGCTACTGGAGAAATGTGTGACAGAGTCGTCAAAAAGCCTAGAGCCAGCTCAGCATACGTATACTGTACATCCTTATGCAGTATACTAAACACTTCCAGTTTTACACATATTAATAACATATCAGAAGTACACTGCATAAAAATAATTATGTACAATTACTTACACACCTCATACCTTGAAAATACATTGAACATTTAGGTCTTTTTATCTTTGCTTTTTGAATGCTTTCCATTACTATTGGGTAAAATACTGCAGTTACACTTTTGTTATTTTTAAATATATGTATCATTAGTATTATATATGTGTTTTTAACATTATATAAGTGAATGTATTTAAAATTTTAACATTAATGTTATTTTCTAAAGTGGGTTACTAAATGTAATTTTGGATAGTGGTTCAATGATGTTTCGCTCTGGTTTCAATGATGATTATAAGATAATATATATGTTAATATATATATAATTAATATAATGACAATAGACCAAAGGCTTTTTAGAAACAAACATTTGATTATTATCATTAATAATTACAACTACAAATGCAGAATTATATGAAATATAAATAAAGTAAATATACCCATTATGTACATGCATCACAAAGTAAATTGTTTAAGAAATATTTTTTCTTTCTTATGATACTCATATTCAGAATATCCACAATTATCTGGAATATTTTTTACTTCTTCATCACATAAAGCTCTACCTGTTGTACTAATAATATCTTAACGAATTTCACAAAAGTTTGGAAGACAAAAACGAAAAGATAAATCACTAAGCATAATTAGTTACTCAAGACACATTAATGGTAATCATGAACTTTTATCCAGAATCTCCTTATATTATCATATAAGGAGTTTTTATTGAAAAAAAGGAGGATGAATTATTCCAGTGCTACATGCAATTAAATCATGAACATAATCAAGTTATAGTTTCTTAGTTTGATCATTTTCCTTATTATTCAGCAGTGAACGATAATCATGAACAGAGTAAATGGATATTCCACAAATTTTTTAGTTCATGAAACATTGATTTTTAACTTCAGTGAACCAAGAGTTATCCTATGCATTTTCTTGCAAGAGAGCTATTTCATGATAAAGCACTCCTTTCTTCATTGTGAATGCCTGAAACACAGTAAGGAACGTCAGGACAAATTTATTTATTAGTCTTTAAAATCATATATGGTACATGATTTAGTTATATGGTATAACTAAAATCATATACCATATGACTATTCAACAGGTAAAACTTCATGAATAAAGACTTCTAAATTAATTTCATAATATATTTATAGAGCCCGGATGAAAATTATTATTATGAAATATAATTATTACTGCAGATTTCTTTTCATTTTAATAAACAGCAAGCTGTTAACCCAAGCCTCATTACCGTTGTGTACGTGGTAGAGCGTACAGAATAGTCAGTTGATGGCCCAGGTCTAAAAACAATATGAGTGAAGCAAATGGTTGATGTATCTGGAACAGTGTATACATGCCAAAATGCTGATATTTTATAGCGATCAATAATGACGAAATATCATTGGAACAATTAGTTTTCGAATGATTATATAACTCTAAGGTTTTCATGCAAAGCTTTCTGCAAGTAACTGAAGTGTTTCACATTAAAATTAATCTATAAAAAGGGGTAACTAATGTGTAGTTTATGAGATGTAAAGTTTTGCAAATAAGCTTTGTTATCTTGTTTTTTGGCATCAAACTAATACAGGTCCATATAAAAAAAAAACTTTTATTCTAAAGCAGGTCAGATTATGCCATATAATTATGAAAAGTCCATTTATTCTATGGTGAGCTGATGCAACACTTCTAAGAAATAAGTTATATATAGTACTGTACTCTGAAAATTGTCTCTACCAGAAGTAACACACATGTTCTAGAACACAAGCTTAAAACAGTTGATATAATTAAGAAAAATATAAATTTGCAGTAGTAAAATAATAATGTGTACTTACTTCTCTAAAATGCATCCAACTTAAAACTGTAGAAAATCCAAGTATTTTAACTCAGCGTTTTCACAATGGAACAAGCTTCAGAAAGAACCACTTCATCTGCTCCAAAGTTTGTTATGATGAGATGTAGTGACTTCACAGGAATTTTCAAACTGCATACTTAGGCTTGAAGTAGAGTCAGTGTTGGTCTGGGTCCAGATGATGTTGAATTCGTGACTTGATGAAATTAACCTACTCATATTTTGCTTTGACCGTGGAATTATATTGGCAGCTTTCTGGGCAAGGTCTTCTGGAGAGGGTGTCAGTGGTTTTCCTATGTCAGATAATCATGTCATATTCCTGGAATCTCTGTATTCATCTGGCTATTTGGCCTTCAGAATTCTTGAAAATGAAAACCTAGGTCAAATGATGCGTGATCTGTGCAAAGCAGGAATTTTCTGCCATACAGATTATGTCAATGATGATGTTCTATGGCTTTAACTATTGCAAGAAATTCTTTCCTGGTGACACAGTAATCCTTCATCAGTTTACATAGACACTTGCTACAGTATGCTATGACACATTCTTGACAATTTATTTCTTGGGACAAAACAGCATGGACACTCTCATGGCTCACATCTTTGTCAAAAATAAATGGTTTATTGATCTAACGACATAGCAAGATTATTGCAGATGTTGCTTCCATCAGTTTGTTAAATGCATCCGCACATTGTTTTGTCCACAAGAACTTTTGCTTGCTCTCTATCAGCTTTTGAAGGGGGTCTTGTGATTGAAGAAAAGTCCTTCACAAATCTCCTGTAGTAGATGTAATGCCCCAGGAAACTTCTTAGCTGATGCACATTTTCAGGTCATATCCTGTCCTTAACTGCTGACACTTTTTCTGGATCCATACACACTCCTGCAGCAGAGATGACTTGTCCGAGGTAAGTCACTTCCTGTCTGAATAATTTACATTTGACAGGACTTAGCTTTAGATTGGCTTCTTTCAGTTTCTGAAGCACCTTTCTAACATTTTATGATGTTCTTCAAAACTGTTTTCGATGATGATGATGAAGTCACCTGGGTATATCAGACAGGACTTCTTAGGAAAGCCCTCTGAACACAGTCTCCATGAGGCATTCGAATGTTGCAGGCACATTACATAATCCAAATGGCATCACCTTGAATTGCCAAGGCCCTTGTCCAGTAGTAAATGCCATCTTCTCTCAGTCATCAGGTGTTTCTTTAAATCAAGCTTTGAAGACCACTTGCAGAAAAAGTGTCCAAAATATCATCAGTTCTAGGAATAAGGTAGCTGGCTTCTTTCAACCGGCAATAGTCAGTGCAAAATCTAGAAGAAGCATCGTTCTTTCTGATCAGGACGATGGGAGAGGCCCAAGGACTTGCTGAAAGTTTGATAACATTGCTATCTTGCATGTTCTTTAGATGTTTTCCTAGCTGTGTTCCTGTTTAGCGATTGGTAGACATCTTGGATGTTGCTTGATGGGTGTATGATTTCCTGCATCAATTCTGTTAGATGTCAACTGGTTCCACCTCTGTCAGAAGATGAGTGGGAAAAAATATCTTGAAATTCTTGAATGACATGCATTAACTCCGATATTTAGGGTAGACATCTTTATGTTGCTTGATGTGTGGATGATTCCCTGTATCAATTCTGTGCGATGTCAATTGGCTCCACCTCTGTCAGATAATGAGTGGGAAAAAATATCTTGAAATTCTTGAATGACATGCAATAACTCCGATATTTAGGGTCTCTGAAGACGCAGACATGGAGGACTAATTTGTTTAAGATTGAAAGCACATTTAGTTTTAGAATTGACTGCTGTAGTAAATTGCATGTATTCAGCATTTTGACTAGAAGTTACTGCTGGAGTTGAAGTAGTTTGATGCATTTTGGAATGTTCAGAATTTTTTTCCTGAACTTCTCCAGATAAATGGGGGGGGGGAACCTTTATCAGGTAAAAGGCTATTAATAATGCAATTTTTATTATGCGAATAGACTACTTATCTCTTGTTTACAACATATTGCAGAAAGGGCAGGGATAATTCTAGATTTCAGTGAAAGTTATTTTGAATAATTTGGCTTTCAATATAATGCACTTCTCCTTTACTAATGACTTTTGCCTTATCAATTACAGTGGCAACTGTTACCAGAATAACGGACTAATAATGTGATTTGATGGACAGATTTAACTCCTTCATCTTTGATTCCAGACATTCTTATATCCTCAGTGGTAGATTGTAGTTTATTTTTTTAAAGTCCAAGGAGGAATTATTTTCCCTTGTAAAGTCTAATGCAAGGATCAGTAATATTTGCTACATATGCTGTGTTATCATAGACGGCACATCTGAATGTGATGTTAATGTTAAACTTTCCATCGATGTCCATTTTATCCCCTGATGCTACCTGGAGGGTAATGCAGGGTGTTGTCCAGAGGAGTTTACCTTTCAGTTGCTGAGCCAAATCTTTTATAATAATTGTAACATTGGCTTCTGTATCAACAGTCATATTGCAAGGAACTCCATTGATGCATCTCATGTTGAAAAGTTCATTACTGCCACCATTTATTGCAGAAATCTGAAGTGTTTTAAAATCGGTCTTCTCATTACCTTTCGAACTCCACTTCCTGAGGTGGCCAACAATTTGTTTTATGCATCCTTGCTGGGGAACAGGCTTTTTTCCTGTGGTGTAGGGTGTTTTCCAGTTCTTTCATATGTGGGCTTCAGTACCGCACTTTAGGATCAGTTTATTGTAACTACTAGTCCATGTCAAGGCATTGACTTGCTTTGTTAAATCATCTGGACAAGCAGTCAGTTGATCCACATGCTCCTGGACTTGAACAGGTCTGATTGAGTGGCAGTTTACACAAGTTGCTTGCTAGGCTGCCTCGAATTACACTATAGCGCTTTTTAAAATACTTGACATGTGCCCTTCTCAGGGCTTTCTGTTTCTCAGGATCCCGCATGCCATTGGGGAAGTACTGAAAGGACAGTATTTCCCTGGTTTCTATTGGCAGTCTGAAAAAGTGAGATGAGGCAGCCTAATAATAATGATTGTGTTTCTTACATCCACAGCATAAATTACACTTTAACAAGGTAAGAACTTTAATTCTGTTTTAATCATCTGCTCGTCTCTAATATGTTACATTCCTGTAGTAAACATACAGATGCGCATACCTTCCGCACTTTAAACTGTCAACTTCTATGGCAACAGCAAGCAGAAACTCTCTCTTCGATTTGTTGTTCGACAACAGAAACTCTTTCTTCTAGTTCTCCAACTTTGTTTTGTTCAGCCTTGAACTTGCTATTATGGCACTAATTTCTCTTTTAATTTCTTCTTGACCTGCTTTCATTTCTTCTTTAATGGATTCTAGGCCTGCTTTCATCTCTTCTTTAATGGAATTGATGGCTCCTTTCATCTCCTCTTGGCCCACTTTCATCTCTTATTTAACAGGTACTTGTCCTGCTTTCATATCTTCTTTGAATGCAGAAGAGGTTCCCACGAGCTGTGTTGTTCATCCATCGCTCTTATCACCGGCATTCAACCCCATTCATGACACCAAAAATTGTTGCATGCATACAGTTTTGTAATAGATTGAATGCTCACAAAACTGATAATAGCTTGATAAAATTTGTTTTTACTAAAAGGAACATTTCACAGTTCTGTAACTTTCCACAAAAGCACTCGTACAACTCTTTACAGTATTAGAGTACATTCAGTAATTACACTTCAAACTACTAAGAATGTTAAACACAACACAGTACAAAGCTCATCATAAGGCAAACCTCTCTTGGGTATCTCACTACTCAGATTTCAGCTCTGTGCTAACAACTGACAACTGAGAAACTCATGCTCTCTCTAGTCGTATGTAGTTTTCCCCCAGCCATCAAGAAGTCTCCAGTACTTTCGGCTTCTCAAAATTATTGAAAGGCTTATGAGGACCAGATAGGGTTACAGCTAATACAGAAATCAGAGTTATTCAGTTACAGTATCCATCAGAGTTATAAAAGGACCAGAACAAAATGTTGGCGAATGGTCACCAAGTTTGACAACATTTGGAGATTTCTCACCAAATTTAGCAACAAAAATTAGTCACCAAAACTTGCTAGCTTGGCAATATCTCATCAAATTAGATATCCATTTACTCAATGTTAAATAGGCTTGCTCCTGTTTTCTTATTTTTCCAACTGAGCATCATTTCTCTCAAGTTTTTCATGCTACATTATACAGAAAAATATAACAATTTTACATCTAATTTCACAAAAATTATCTATCTATGTACAAAATTCATAACAATATAGAAATTTGTGGTTCTAGCTAGCTCAGAACCCAGAAGTCTGTCAAAGATATTCAGCACAGTTTTCTGGAGCTATTTCTCATTGATCATAAGCCATATTTTGTTACAGTGACAAGTGATTACAATCTAACTCATTGATATAAGACTGATGAGTCATAAAGATAAAATGCCAAAGCAGAAAAGTGTTGTCTTTCCATGAAACAACACTTCCATCCACACAAGACTCAAATTTCCCAGACTCATGTTTGGCAATATTTATTTCAACTTCTTCACCATCTTCATAGTTCGAGACATGGCTCCATTTGATTTTTTCTTTGCAACTATTCAAACAGCATTTATGATGTTTATATTATAACAGTGATG
Source organism: Stegodyphus mimosarum (assembly GCA_000611955.2). Lineage (NCBI taxonomy): Eukaryota > Metazoa > Arthropoda > Arachnida > Araneae > Eresidae > Stegodyphus > Stegodyphus mimosarum. Next base: position 87,786 of record KK118281.1, on the reverse strand, counting down.
ATGATGCTGTGTAGGAATGGCAAGAAGAGTGTGGCAGAAGACTTTTTTTTTCTGCTGGAACCTGACTCTTAACAGATTGCTATGCCAGATGTATTGACATCAAAGGGAACTGTGTAGGAAATTGAGATAATAATTTTAAACATTTATCCCATGCAAGTGTGTTAGGTTTAAAACTTGTTGAACATTTCTCCCATACCTGCAAGGTAGTCTTTGTAGATACTTATAATTTGGTAGTATGTTATTTATCTTATATTGCCAATGAATCCATTAATGTATATAAATTGTTCCCATTAAGAACAAAAGTTAAAATGATGGTTTCATCACTGAAAAATGTATTTTTCATATGTCAGTAATTTATTTTTGATGGACCTGTACCTATGCAAATATTGTGCAACATTATTCTGTGCATGCATATGGCTATTTTACAACTTAGATTTTATTTATTTTATTTTTTTATTTGAGAGGGGAATTGTTTTGTATTGTGAATAATCTATTACGACACATTTATGTTTACTTCATTTTGTCATAAATTTGGAAAGAAATGTAGAACAAAAGTTTTATCATCTCTTTCAGTGAGCAGCTTAAATCAACATTCCCCCCTTGCTGGTAACCAGTTTCCAAACTGTAATTTACTTCGCCCTTCATATCTGTGTCATCTAGTCAAAAGTATCGGAAACTGGGATTTATCAGATTAGTCTACATTTTGAAAGCTATGTGATGGAAAACACAATTGAAGTGTAAAATCGTAGGTTAGGTTAACAGGGACATGCCGTAGGCTTTCAGACTGTTTGAAATGCAGTGTTACCTTGAATGTCATTTTTATTTGCAGAAATGCTGCTTGGTGATTGGATGTTGCATATAACAAATGGAGTTGTTCATACTTTTTTGATGCTGCCTTAGTGTTGTACATTAGGTGTTATACTCGAGTCAGTAAAATCCATTTACTGGTATCATTGAAATGTTTGAATGCAATTTTTTCTCAGTTTTTATATTGAAATGGCCCATCTCACAGGTATATGTTATCATAAGCTAGTCAAAATCACTTAAATCTTAACAAGCTGCAACATACCAACTTTATGGAGATATTTACCTCTATATGCATGGCATTTGACAAATTGTACCATTATTCAGGAGCTGTGATGATATTTGATGGAAATGCAAGCACTTACCTTGTTTAGCTGGAATTTCATTATATGTAATAAATGAACTTCCCATTAGCCAGGGTAATACCAAGGATGACATCCACAATTAAGCCAAAATCATGGTTAATTCGAACAGCAGTTAACATAGGAAGAGGAATAATCTATATTATAATTAACAGGAAAATGCCATTATTAATTTACCTGTATTTTGAAGAATAAATTCACTTGATCATGTAAATTAAATTAGCATTCAAAACAAGAGAAGCAACTTAAAAAAGGGAAAAAACAGTACTGCTCCTTAAACTTGCTTATACTACTCAGCAGTATACTTATACTATGAATTTCAGTAGGAAGCAGAAGATTAATAGCAGTACACTTAATTTATTTTTACAATTTAGAATATTATTTTTTTATGGATGATTTAACAATTTTTATATACAGTAACAAAAGCTTCTTTTCATAGTGAGCTTATTCACATAGCATTTAGTCTAATTCCAAGACTAAATTTAATGCTTATAAGTGTCACATGTTGTTTTACATGCTTATTTAATGCCAAATTTGAGAAGTCTTATTTTATCTTTTAATATTTCCTTCAGGGCTTCAAGTAAAGTATGACTTCTGGTTTATCAATTTTAGTCAAAATTTGACATGTTGTTTTCATTAATATAAAAGTCTTAAATACACTAAAATTGAAAAGTTTTGGATTGTATTTTAATATAATTTTTTGTTAAAAACTGTTATGAGCTTCCTGTAAAAAATACCAGTTCTGGTTGTTAACTTTACCGAAAATGTAATCAACTCTTAATATGATAAAAAACTTAAATATGCGAAACAGAAATTTTTGAAAGTTTTATATAGCAGTTATCGTGGATGGAAAAACATAATGCGCAAATAGAGATAATTACAAAAATACTAGAATCATGCTATGTGAACCCCAATTCTTGCTTTTTCAGTGAAAACTTGCTTTCGAATTTTGCACCGAAGAAACATTACCTCCACTACGTATGCATTTAGGTTAGCAGAAGGTAAAAACTAATAGAAACAAATTTTTTTCATTTTAATTAAAAAAAGGGGGGGGCATGGTTTTTTTCTTTTTTAAGTGTTGTTGTTTGCTTTCCTTTTCTTTGAGATTTTGACAACAAGCATATCAGTTTCTCATATGCAGTAACATTTTTGTTCATAATGTGTATACTTGACAGGAAAAAAAATTACAGTTATTTCTATCTGTTCAAAAGCTTTTTTTTGTCCTTTAACCATAAATCTTCCAATTGGAAATTCTGTTACTTCTTTCGCCTCTTCCTTTTTATTTTTATAAGGTACCAATGTAAGCAGCTCTTCATTCAGTAGTTCATTGTTGTGTGCTTTAAGTTGATCAGTAATGTCATTATTAGCAGTTTCAGTGTTTAACGTTTCAGCAATATGCACAGCTTCGATTTAGCTTTGTACTGAATTATTTCTTGTTCCTCAAATCCTTCAAAAATTTGCATTTAAGTTAAGACAAAACCTTCACCAACTATGAGATTCACCTTTAAGAGTAGAACCTTCTTCAGTATTTTAAGACAGTATATATTTTAAGACTTTGTCAACATCTTAAATATTATGAGAATTTTATAAGAGATTGAAATGTTTCATGAAAATGCTTTGAATGCTGCAATAGTGCCTTCATCCATAGGCTGAAGATACGAGGTTGCATTAGAAGAAAAAATATTAACACTTAATGACCATTTCATATGAAAGGTGGGTGCCTATACGTATCCAAAATTAGAGGGATATGGAAAGGAATTTTTTTTTCTCACATTTTTGTTTTTTGTTTCTAGAATGAAATGATGTAAAAATCAGTCTTCAGAAATGTGGCAGGGATCCAAGATTTTTTAATTGAATTGACGTATGACTAAAAGTTTATAATGATGTATAAATAAGCAGTGATTTCAGCTTACCACCACCATTTACACTGCCTCCAAGCATTAAAATTAGTCAATCTTTAGGAACTCTAAAACTTGGCATTGATGTTTCCTCTTTAGCAGTGTAGTTCTTAGGTGACATTTTTTCCGCAGAATAATTGTGTCATCTACATTGAAGACTTGTGCAAGCTTGCAATATTCTTCATCAATTAATTATAATTTTTTAATAAAAGATCTTACTGCTTTATCTTGCAACTTAAAATTATGCTATATTGCTCTTTTCTTATAGCGGGTAAATTATTAGCCACCGCTTGTGGCAAAAGTGTCTTTGCAGTTCTGTTTTTTGTTCTTGAGCATTTAAAAAATGGCCAGTTTATGGCATATGTGATGGGCATATTTAAGCTTTGTATCTCATTGCTAATCTGCACAGTTTAAATCTTCTTCATTTGGATAATTATGCTATCATCTTTTCTTAATAGTCGTGTAGATTGCATATACTGCCCATTCTTAACTTCAGAGAAGTATTTCTTCATTAATCTTTAAAACTGAGCAGATGATGTAGAGCCTAATGAATATCTGTCACAAATACTTTTGACAATGTTTCTGGCTTTGTATTGTTTTATAATTTCATATTTTTTCTCTAATGGTATTGCTTTTCTTTGTAGTTTGGATAGTTTGTTGGTTAGTGTCTTGTTGCATCTTTCTTTTGCAATATTCTGGCATATTGATAATTATTTATTTAAAAAACAAAGAATGGAAAGGGAGAATATTAAAGAACACTTAAAGCAGCATAACAGTGATATAACTTTGAAAGCTTTACAGAAACTATCTGAATTTCCAGTTTTCTGAAAATTTTTCAGTTACCAAAGATTTAAAGAAAGAAATAATTATGGTAACATCTCAAACACATCTTTTATTTTAAACTATGTACATATTTTGATATCTCTTTAACATTAACTGCATATGCTTAGGAAAAAAATATTTTGTACAAAACTTGGAAGTTTTATTAACCATAGTAAACCTTCCTTATTTTCCCATGACTTGTGACCAGTTTTAACAATTAAATTTAAAAAATTTTTATTTTTTCATTTTTAAAATTTATTTTGAAATCTGATACTGTTTTTGCAGCTGATTCTAAGAAATATGCAAAATCTAAAGTAGCTGTGGTGTTTACATTTTGATAGGTTTATTGCATGAGAAGTTTAATATTTTATCATTGTTTGTGTGATTACTTTTTGTTCTGCATTGGGTGGGTAGTATTTTTCAAAGGAAAATGAGATAATTATTTTTTAAATCTTATTTATTTAACAATAAAAACAAAATTTGAAGTTTGAAACGTTGTGTTTAGTGCATGCTGTATTTCTATATTTTTGGTCTCAGTTTCTTTATTTTTGATGATTTCCTTTTTTTAAAAAATAAATTATTTTCAGAAAATTTATCACCGAGATGTTTTATTTGTATGAATGATTTATTTTACTTTATTATTTTTATTTTATTGTTTTTCCTTATTTTAATTAAACAACTTGAAGAGTATTGTTTTTATGTAATGGACTGTTTTACTTATTATTTCATTTATTTATTTATTTTCAGAAGTTTGCAGTATTCATTTTGAAAGTAACAGGTAATAGCTACTTTTGCAGCTTGTTGGGGGTCTCAGTTATTTTTGAAGATGCCCATTTGGAGCCAACAATACATTGGACTCATTTCTTACAAAAAAAAAAAAAAAAAAAAAAAAAAAAAAAAAATGCACAGTGTTAAAAGAAGCACACTGAAATGACTACTACTAATAATGTATTATAGCCCCAAAATGACTTTTCTGGGCAGAATGAAGTGCCGAGTGTACTTCTTGAAAGCTGTGATTCCATTATTAGAATTTCTTTTAGGACTGTTTTATTTTTTTATTTGTTACATTTCGTTCTATAGTAACTGTTACTATGCACAATTGTTTGAAACTGTGCATCAGTGAAGAAGTGAAAACTGCCATCAAACTTGATATTCACTGCACAGTGTGTTTTGTACTTTTGTGTGCTATGCCTGATTGTTTATCTTCCATTTTATTATTTGTTGTTATAATGTCAGTGTGCAGGGGTGATTTTGCGTCTTAATTCAGAGTTACAGCTATATCATCATATACATAACTAAATGCTTTAAATTTCAACATCATTAAATTTTTATTGATATGTGTTTTTAATTTTCTGGAACTTCTGTGACAGTGCTGTATAGAGAATAATTTATAAGCATTCTTTTTTAAAGCATGTGTTTTCCAAATTGTATGTTTTTATTCAGATTTTACAAATATAAGTGTCATAAGTTATGTAATTATTTATAAAAAATTTTTTTCTACATGCAGATTAAATGCTTAAAATTCATATAATCTTGAATTATTGTAAGCTTAATAAAACTCATGAAAAGTGCCATGTGAGATTTGTTTCATGCAGAATGAAAAATCCCATTATACCTGTGAGGTCTGATCACCCCTGGTATATCTGTTATTTCATTTTCCTGTATGTATTCATGTTATATATGTGACTCCATTGATGATCATCTGCTGTTACAATTATTCTGGCATTACATTTAACATCGTATGCTGTATGTGTTTTTATGACATTTTTAATGTATTCTATCATAGTTGTGTTATGCAATAAGTTTTCAGACTAGTTAGGTCAGTAATTGTTTTTATAGCTTTTGTAGAAATAGTATTATACTAAAATCTAAAAATTGTACTTTTTCATATAGGTTTTCTGAAGGTGCTAAACTTGATTTTTTAAACAGATATTGATTGTTAATAATCTGAATTATGAGTCTACCTCTTGCTTTGAACTGTCAGTTTAAATATTGGTTTTAAATTTTAATGGCTAAATAAGTGTTTCTATTAAGTAGTTTCATTGTGTTTAGTTTATATGATTAAAGGGTTATAGGATTCAATATATATTATTATTTGTTCCTTTATTTTGTGCAGTTTTATCATGGATGTATTATTATTAAAAGATTTATTTTCATTTAAAAAATTAATTTGATTGAACATATCATTTAGCTGTGTAGTCTTTTAATGCATTAGTATTTATAAATTATTGATTTCTACTAATTTGATATTTGCCTTGAGTTTGTTGCATGTATATATTTTAATCAAGCACTGACAATCTTTTTAAATAAATTATGTAGCAATAATTTTACTTTTCAAATCCAGTTTTTGTCTTTTAATTATTATCTGCATGCACTTCTGTAGTGTGTCGCAAGCATGTCTATATGATTGAAAATGGGATAAATTGTATTTTTAATTTAAAAGTTTAATATTTTTGCATCATTCCTAATTTGAATCTCTGGGAATGTGTAAATAATTTTTACAAATGCTGAGTTGAGTGAATTTCTGAATTTTAGTATTTAAAAAAATTCTTCACTTTCGATAGTTCACTACATATCTGTAGGCTTTATTTAAGTTCCCTCACTCAAAGTAGTTGTTATGCTGTAATTGAAATTTTGAAGTAGAACAGGATTAAGTGATTAGTGATATCATTGGGCATAGCAGCAAAACTTACATTTCATTTTTTAACACATTATCCTGACATGTGTATTGTACAATAAGTAGCTTGTTGAATATTTCATTAGATTTAAGTGGTAATTATTCAAAGCGATAATTTATCAGCTATATTCTGTATGTGTGCAGGAATTAAAAAAATAATTTTCTCACGTCTTGTAGTCGGAATGCATAAGATTCTTATGTCAGGGAAGAAAAATTTAAATGTTTACAGATTTTGTATATTCTTTTGAATACAAATTTGTTTGATTTTTGTAAAATAAAAGTAGCTTTTTATACTGATATTTCTACGTCAGATCAACTCTATGATCAATTGAAACAAATTGTGCATAGAATAGATTTGTTCAGTCAAGTTTTATATACAACATCCAGTGTTTTTAACACTTTTTCATGGCATATGCTTATGCTGTTTAGATTTGCCAGTTAATGAGTACCTCTTTTTATCATCAACCTAAAGTTCAGATTTCGAAAACCAGTTTTGCGCATAGGTAAATTTGTGAAAATTAACTTTTCAAGGGAGGTTAATTTTTTAAGTAAGCATTTAAATGCTTAGTCCGTTATTTGAATGTAAGCTCAATATTTGCTGCATTAAATTTTTATTTAAAGGCATAATTTATTTCAGATATTGGTTTAAGGTTATTGACAGTTATGCCTTTTATGCATGGGTGTGAATAATTATTTACTCTTAACTTATTTGTGCAAAATACAGTCCTTAGAAATTTGCTTCAATTTGTTTATTGCACAAAATTAGGAAATTATATGCAGCTCAGTATCTGACATGTTGATGCCAAAATGAAGCAACTAGTTTTACAGTCATTTAAAAAAAACATTTTTGAGAAAAACCGAAAATAATGAAAGCCAAAAACAGTAGCTAACAAAAAAGTACATAAACATTTTCATATGCTTCACTATGTGATCAAGAAGCATTTCATATGCATTAATAAAAGGAATTATATAGTAAGTAACACAGAGCAAATAAGTAATTCTGTATGGACTGATAACTTTATTATTAAGTTCTTTAAAATATTTGATCATTGTGTAACAGTGAATTGTTCTTTTGTTTGTATTTAGATATTTAAAATCCTTTTATTCAAGTAACGTGTTTTTAAAATATTTTCCATTTTTAAATTGATTTTATTAATTTTCCTTTTTAATGTTTACTGTTTTACTAACTACTGGGAAAAGCTATATGTCTTGCATTTAAATATTAACAATTAATATATTATCTTTTTATTTAAAAAAAATGTTAAAAGCAATTGAGTAATTGATAACTACCATTATAAGGCTTGAATTTTTCTTTGTTTTAAAATTAAGGTTTTACAAAACACACCTTTTCTTAGGTTTTAAAGTATTTTCTAGGTTACTTGTGGGAATCTGCCCCTTTAATGGAGTTTATTGTGACCATTGTCTGTTTGTCTCAAAAGGGAAACTTAACTTTTATTTCATCATATAGTATAAATGAAGAATATTTATTAGTTTTCCCTTGCATGTTACTATTCTCATTGCATTATTTCAATTTATAATTATTTTGCATATTATGCCATATCGTATCTCATTATCATAGCTCTAATTGTACATAGGATACTCCAAACGTTTCTTCAGTTTCATGGATTTAATGTAAATACCTAATTAATTTTTATTCTTTGAAAACTTAGTTATTCACATCGGTTCACAAACAAATTATCTGAACATAAAACACCTTACATGATGAATGATATCTTAATTTATGAACACATAAGCCTGCAACAAAGCAAAGATGTTTTGAGCTAATTACAGAATTAATACTCAGGGATTTCCTAAAATATTACATTTTCAATTGCTTTTTCATTAACAAAGCCTGGTAACAAGTGATCTATGATGCATGAATACCTAGCATGAACCCGAGCTTGTGGAAATTATGACCAGATTATATAGCAGATAAAGACTTTTAGAAAGCTTTGATCCTCATACTTTTTGGGGGGGGAGGGCATATACATTATGTTTCTAAGCTTGAGTTTGGAAATTAACAATGAACACACGAAAGATTTACTAGAGAATCAGTGCAATGAGAAAGAACTGGTGCAATTTCAGAAGCAAAAACAAAAGACAATTGAGGAGAAAATGTCTTCAGAAGAAAGGAAGAAAAGATGATCGTAATTCTGAGAAATTTTTACAAAAGGGGGTAAGAACCAAGATTTTTCTTAATGATATCAATTATATAATGATTTTATCAACAATAAGCAGTATCAGGCTATAGCATTATCCATTAAAATGCTTGCAATAAACTTTTAGTAAAACCTAGATCTACTAATTTTCAAACAGGCAGTAGTCAATGGTACTAAGGCACAAAGAAGATGTCCCAGAAATAGTGTTTCCTGATGTTTTTATGGAATGTATTCTACATCCAAACATTAACCTTTCTCATAACTTTCGACTTAGGCTCTTAACTTCCTTTTATGCAGGTATGGTAAAATTAGTTTTCACTTATTTTATTTGTTTAATATTACCTTTTTTGTTTTAAGATTTAATAATTTTCAGTGGTTTTGTGCTATGAACTTGCACTTGTAGTGCAGTTTTAAAATTTAAATAATCATTTGTAGTGCAAGAATAAATTAATCCACAGTTTAGTTTAAATAATATTTTTTTACAAACTTTTCAGATGAAGAACAGCCATCTGAAAACTGAATTATATTTGCTAACTGAAATTTCACTGTATTTTAACATTATCCAAGATTTTCTTCAGATGATAGTTACATCATTCTTAACTATTGTGGTCAAGATGGTGTTTTCTATTAGAGCAGAGTTTCTCACATTCTTATGCATACTCTGGTAATGGTACATTGTGTTGTTTTTTGGTGGCGTAATTTCTAAAATAAATAAATGAAATAAAATAAATAAGTGGATGTATAAGTTATATACAGTTGTTTATTGGTCTGGAAACTAATTTAATAAGCTTACAGACTCTGTTAAACAGGTGAGTGAATTATCGCTACATCTTAAATATTCACAAATACAAGAGAAGGTTTTCAAATACCTTTTGTTTTAATTTAATAAGAACAGAAGGCACAACTTGTGCTACAGACAAAAAAAAAAAAAATTTACTCGTGGGTAAATTGAGCAATAGCAGACAATTGAGTTCAATGCTGATAACTAAGACTGCACACTCAATAAGGTAATCTGTAAGCTGCTTCAATAATTCTACTAGTATATAAGTTTAAAGTATTGGCTAGCGAAGGAATGCCTATGGTGGAATATCACTTTTCAATAGAGCTGGCAAAGAAACTTATAGCAGACAGGAGTGCCATAAGCTCTCTTCCTTTAAGCTTCAAAATCTTCAGCTTAAATAGTCTCAAAGCTGATTTACTTTCTGGTGAGGAATATGGAAGGAGAAATTTATTGTAAATATCAAAATCATAATAACTGGTTAATTATCATAAGCTACATTACAGGGTGTCTCTTTTAACATTTTCTTTTAATTTTTATTTTTTAGTTTCATGTACATTTTCCCCATTGTTTGTGCCTGTGACAGTGTGGGGTTAATATTGGAATGAGGTGCACACTTTTTAAGAATTTAGCTTGGTGAATCATAACATAGATTTATATTTTATTATAATGTAAAAGTTTCATTTATGAATATATATGAATAACATAAATTTAAAATATTTTATTCTTTGATTACGAACATTGCATTCAGGTTGCATTAATTTTTAATTGGAAAATGCTTTTATGATGGTACATATATTCTTTATCCTTATGAATGTGGTATAAAATTTTAAAAGTTTGAATGCTTTTGCGTTAGAGCATCAAGAATCAATCTGATACAAGCTTCATCTCATATACACCATTTTACTATTTCTCCAAAGACTTATGTATAAGAAAAGCTACAGGAAAGTAAGAAAACAACTAAATATCCTAATGAAGATAATTTTCATGAGCGTTATGAAAAAGATCTGTGCTTTAAAGAAATGCATCGATATTATCAGCAATTATGATAAAATGTTTAGAACAGCAGAGTTTTCAAAGAGAGCAAAAATTAATTAGGTATATATATTGTTTCATATCCTGTGTCGGGCTTTCTGACATGGTAGCAAAAGTAGTGCCACTTCATGCTTTTTCTTCCTTTTGTATATATTTGAGTGAGACTCAAAAGTTATTTCATTTCAGTTTCTTCATTATAGTTGCTAGGGAGAAGTTTCGGGGCATAGAACTGGTACATAGAGAAAGAGGCTGAAAGATATAATGTGCTTTATCACATATTTTACTTCACAAAATTTCTTTTATGTTTACCTAATAATATTGTATCTAAAGAGTGTCTGATCACAAAGTTTAAAGGGTTAAGTATCATCATGACATCACTTCATATGTACTTCAATGAATATTTTTACTTCAGCATGAAACCTAAAAGGAAAGGTGAAGCAGGAACCCCCTTATTTACCCTATAGTAAGGGGCTGAAATGGAGAAGATTTTCAAAAAAGCTTCATCTGGGAGAGCCTGAAGTGGGACATATATTCTGTGACAGAACACAAGAACAAGAACACATACATTTATTAGAGTATAATGGTAAATAAATCCTATATTATCATTAATGAGCATTTAATTATTATCAAACTCTGTTATATTCTAAAGAGATTTGTTAGAATAAATTATTTTGAAAACGTACACATTTTGGGATGCATATGCACCCTAATCAGAGTTAGGTCCTGGCATTTTTTCATTAATTGGAAATTTTATAATTTGAAATTTCAAAGAAAGATGAAAAGGGGCAGAATGTTAAGTCATTTTTAACTGATTAAATGTTTTAATTAATGAGCCTGTTTTGTGCATGCTCGTGAATATATCTTAGATATTAAATTTATCTTTATTAGAAAATCCACATCTTTATTTTGCTTAAAAATTTAATGTGATGACGTATATCAAAAAGTCAAAAAAGTTAATAAAAATTGCATATTATGCAGCTTGTATTAGATGTCGAGCTTTTAAAGCTGTATTGCTGTAAAATAGTTTTGTAACGTGAATGAAATATATTAAAAATTGCTTTTTGCTGAAAAGAGGATAAGTGAACAACAATCCATACTGTACCAAAATAGGAATATATTTTTATTATTACACTTTCAGAGACATTATCAAATGTGAATCTTAAATTGTGTCTATGTGTTTTATTACTTCAATCCTTTCTCAAGTTTTTTCTTTTATATTATTTGAATATATTCATATTCCAGAGGTATATCTAGAAGTAATGGCTGTGATATAGGATTGAGCTGTGCTGAATAAAAAAAACTTCTTTTGGCAGAACATAATTAATATTTTATATATATAGGCAATACTGTGCAAGGTTCTGCTCATTTTCCATTTTATTTTCATCATTGTATGATATTTACAAAAAGGGAGGTGTTTAGGCATTCTTCTGAATTTTATTTTAATTTTAAAATGGGAATTTCTTAATGCTTGACATAGCAATAATAATGACAATATGAATTTGGCTGGACTTCTATACAGGTTTGAAAATATGTCCTTTAAATTTTAAAATACAATATTAACTTAGAACTTTGGTAACTGGAGAGTGATATCACTGTGGTCGATCCAGTGGTAAAATATTGTTGGTTAATATGCTGCCTTGATAGTCAAATTGCATTGTGGAGAGAGTATTTCATGTTGAAATTGACTGCCAACTGATATTGTGAAAGGAGTGTTTTGTAAATATTCAAGACAATTCATAGAGTACATTTTACAAGAAATTTAGATCATGTGATATGTTGAGATAATAATCTAGAGTAACATTGCTGAGTTGATGTTATGTTAGCCACAAAGTGTACTCAATTTTTTTCTGTAGCTCCATAAAAATATTAATTAAAAAAAAGAAAAAATTGAAATATTGATCATGGCTATCTTTTTTTATAATTTTTGCATGAATGTAACTAAATAAAAAATTTTTTCATCACAGTAGCCTCATTTCAAGTGTTCATGCATATAGGGGTAATGGCTGGGTGACACAGGTTAACAATACCAGGGATTTATTCACTGGAGATGTTGCGTCACACTGTGATGAAAATTTATCTTGATAGTTTGTGAAAAGTGTTATCTGATCAGCGATTAGAATTCTGTAAGTTGTCGATCTTGTTGCAATTAAATATCATTTCATCAAAAAACAGACAGTCTTGATTTCTGATGTTACCCATAGGACAAAATTTCATTTATATGATAGGATCTGTATGTTTAATATTCTGTATACCTGTGCTAGTTATAGGGCTGATTCAAGCCCATTAGTGCTCTGGTGAAGCTGTGGATTAATCTACTGAATCCATATATATATATATGTGAAGCTGGGTTTAATAGTTTTAAGAATATAGTCATCTTTTTATACATTTCGTTTATCATTTCATTGAGAGATTTCATGGGCATTGGAGAAACATCATATTCATGTAATAAATTAACACTAAAGAAGCTTTGTAATGAAAAGGAAATTTATTGACATTCTTGAGTAATTGCCTTTTAGTTACTTTTGGATTTTTGATCCAACAGTATTTTAAATTTCTCCATGTCACAAAGACTTGTACTGACATCCATGACTTCTCCAGGTTGTCTGGGCTAAAACTGCCAGCTTCTTTATCATCATGCCAATAGGAGATCTGGTATTAAAAAGAAGTGATGAAATTTATTTATAAAGCTATCATCAAAAGGCAGTATATTAAAATTCATTTATTTTTTGTTTAGCAGAAGATGTAGTGGACTAATAAGTCATAATATTATTTTGATAAGATTTTTGGGTCTTTAAAACATTCCAAAATTCAGTGTTATCAATTATATAAGTTTTCCAACAATATAAAAAAAATTGCTTGGCATCATATTTCATTTCAGGATGACTTTTGAGGTTTAAATTTATTTTGATTATTTTTGTTTAGTCTCTTGTTATGGTAATTCATGGAATTTTGAAGTTATTTGTAGCAGTTGGAGACATATTCAGCTGTATCCTAGTTCATGGCCATTTCCTTCTGAAACACATGGTGGCCAGATTTAAGCAAATTTCTGAGTTTAATATTTTTATGTAGAAGATATGTATTAAAAAATTATAACCATCAAAAGCAATATTTTACATATTAATACTGTTTTACATATTAATTATGGAATCAACTATGATGATGTATATAGTTTAAATGTGAAGGGAACTAGTACACAGAATTTTCAGAAGTTTTCATCTTTTAAAAGACTATATATAAAATTCGTGATGTCAGTTTAAAGAAATAAATCAAATAAGGTAGACTTTCAGACTGTAATAGTATTGGTAATGTGATATGTTTTCATAATATGTATGCTAAAATTAAATTTTTATACAGATTCCATAGAAAAAGATTGCCAAATGAATATTATTTTCACAACTATTGAAAACTGTTAAAATATTTAGGACTACACATAAATGCTACTGAAACGTGATCAGTTTTCAAAAGAAAATTTCTAAGATCATTCTGATGTAGTAGAAAACATTTTGATAAAAAACTGGGTTGCAAATTCGTATTTTGTAGAATTAAATTCAACATTTTCTAAAATTAATGTTTTTCAGTTGTTTTCATTACTGAAAGTTGTCTAGAATCATGACGGTTATTTTATTATCATGCCAGTCATAGGCAGTTTTAAGTGCATTTGATTCATTTTTTAAACTGGAATTCTGGACTTACCCCTTGTAAATCAGGTGATATTTAATAATGCAACCTTTTTAAACATTCAATAAAATCTTTGTCAGCTTAATAAAATGGATAAGTAATGGATAAATAGTTATGTTTTAAACAATACTGAAATTTTTTTAAAAAAAAGTGAGCCAGTAATGAATTTTAGGAAAACTAAGCTAAAATGAATTATGTTATTTAAAACGGAGAAAACTATTTTACAAATCTTGCAATGAACTTAGTAGAAATCTGTGATTAAGGATTTTAGCTTATTTGAATCAGTTAGAAAATCACCAAAATGTAAGCTAGAGAAAGAAAACTGAAAGAATATCTACATCATTGAATTACATATTACAGCTGACATTTTCTGTGTGGAGAAGGAAGACCATAAAGAGATAAAAGTATGCAGTATTTTAAGTTGGGCAACATAAATGAATTTGTCAAAAAAGTAATCTGAAACCAAAACAACACTAACACTTCTTTGGCTATTGAAGTCTTGTGCAGTGCTTTATAATTTTAATACAGGGACTTTTTTTGATACTGAAAAATGATTTAAAGTGGAATCGTTTTTGATAAAATAAATGGCAATTATTCATTGAAGAAGAAAGTGGTGTGCATTACAATCCTCCACAGTGGAAATATTTGCATTTGAATATTAGTTAATATGAATGTTCCCAACTCATAATTCATGTTTCATTAATCTGTAATCTGTGTTGGTAGATTCTGATTACATCTGTAAATCCTGCAAAATGTTCATTTTCATTAGAGTATCAGAAGATTAAAATTTTATAAATTGCGATGATTTCTTCTGCTGTCATTTGATTTCTGCTGTATAATTTATGCATTTCAGCAATGCATGTTGAAATTCTTTATGCATCTAATGTTTTATTTACGGAATTTTTCTGGCATGATCTGCTAAAAAAAATGATTTGATTCTAATAACAAGCAGACAGATTTTTCTGAATTAATATAATTTATTTCACTTCTTCCTTGTGTAAAGTACACGCTAATGTTCTGACAAGAATTTAAAATAAATATTAAACTATAGTTTATTAAACATTACTTCAGTTTAAAATTTTCTTTTTTAGCATAATATCTGGATGATTTTAATGTTTTTAAATATACACTTAATACTGATTTATTTTGCATATTTTATCCCAACAGCACTGTATTCTTAAAATGTGTTTAATGAATGAGAAAAATGTTATACATGGGTATCAGAAGGTGTACAGTCTTATACTTTCTTGTCTTATACTTTTCTAGAATTGAGTACAATAAAGGAATTGTACATATTATGTATATTTCACCAAAAGCAATAGTTTTTCAAATAATGTAAATATTTTGTTACATCGTACAAAACATATATATAGTATATCTTGTGGAATTAAGAGTGCCTAGTGCATTTTATATATAAGAGAGTCTGAAATGCATATGGCTAAATCTAAAGTGGTCAGAGTTTATAAGATTAGTATTTCCTTGTATGCTTATATGGAAAGGTACACATGTCTTGTCTCATCATAATTCCATTGATATGGAATACTTATATGAAATGGAAGACAAATAACTTATATTTTGATGTCTTTGGCAATTTCTGCAAGATGACAAATCGTAAGTTGAATAATTTAAAAAGTAGTTCTAAAGGAAGTTTCTGCATATGGTTAATATATGTGCCAAATAAAGCATATCTGATTAAAATATTGTCTTTTCTTGCTGCTTTACACCAAAAATATTTCACTATGCATTTCTGGTTTTCTATTAAGTTTCTATTATTTCATATAAGTCTTCTTTCTCAAAAATATGTAAATTTTAAGTATTTTAAATCATACATATAAAATTTACATAATTTCAGCATTTTTTTAATTATAAGTTACTAATTAAGTATTTTGTACAGTTATTTTCATATAATTCTTTTACATGCTTTTTGCAATAGTATACAGACTTTTGATTCTTAAAAGTATGCTCATTTTGCCCATAACAAACAAGTGATTTTAATTTCCTGCATTCCAGCTGTGAATTATTTATTTTTTTATTTGCTGTTTTAAATAATTTTAAATCTTTTAATATATGTGTGCTTTGTTTCCATGAAAATACTTTTATGCTTGAAAGAAAAGGATTAAATCATATTTTTTTAAATTATGTACTTGTATTTCCAATATAGTGTTTAGAATATTATTTAGTATTTGTGATGAAATTTATTCAATTTAATATCTTCTAATAGTTTTATTATTAGTCATTTCTACATACTTTCACATAAATTGTGTCAGAGCAGTCCTTCATATTTGAGATACTGTCTTTGAAATGTAAAAAGGAAGCCATGTTTTGAGACTGTTGGCATATAATGCAGATATAACTGATCAAAAAGCTTTTTAGCAAGATGTATTCCTGCTTCCAAAATCAGAATGTCTCTTTCCTGCCTTTTATTTTAATTTAGAAGTAAGATTGCATTAGAATGAATCTAATGTGCACTGACAAAATATTATTTTAAAAGCAAACTATAATATTGCTTATTTTGTTTTTCATATATATTTGCTTTGATTATATGCATGCTTCTTAAAAATTGCACTTTATTGTAGAATTAGAATGAATTAAATGATACTGCTTAAATATTCACTTTTTGGCACATTTTTGTTTTGAATTTTAATGGTTTTTGTTGTGCACTAGATTTGAATTTTACTGATTTCATCAACGGATAACTTTAAAATCCATCGACATCAACTGTTAGTGCCTGGTCTTTTTGATAAGCTATTTTAAAATTTCAGTTTAGATGGAAAACTGACATTAATGAATGCATGCAACCATGTAAATGAATTGTGTAGAAATTTAGCTTTATTCTGTTTAATTTAATATTTTTCATATTTTATGTCATCTAATAATTCTTTTTTGGACTAATAAACATCCTATTCTTAGATAAGGAAAGAGTTCTGTGCTCCTGTAGTCACTGCTTAGAATTAAATTGTTAAAAGTTTTATTTGGGAAAGAAATGCCTATTTTTGTAACTGTGCATAAAAAAGACATTCTTTAACATTTTATTGAAAGAATTATTTGATTTAAAAAAGCTTCTCTAAGATATATTCTTGTCATTTTATTTAATTGCTTGATTAAAAATTATAAAGTTTTTAGTTTCTGAAAGTTAATAATAAAATAAATGATATTTTTTACAGTTTTTAAAATGTACAAATTTTATGCAATATCTCTGAAATCTTTTGTGTTGTATTAGATAGAAAAAATTGATGATTGTTAAGTATAAAATATTTTATTGTTTGTCAACACACAAACCTTCATTATTAATTTTTGTCAGTTCTGAATGACTAAGAATTTTTTCATACGATTGTCATATTTACACTGTGATACACGACTTGTAATAATTTCAAATTTTAGCTTTAAAAATTAAAAAACAGTATTTGCAAAGAAATTTGTTTTAAACATGTGATGTGAATATTAAAAAAATAGCTTTTAATTAAAAGCTCTTGGTAGCACAAGAAATGGATTTGTTTAAGAATTCTTGCAAATCTTATGTATGCAAGAATAATTTTATTTTTAAAATAAATTTTAATGTTTTGTAACTTTATTTTCAATAATGGTTTATATGTATTTTTTAAGAGTAATTAAATATTTTTGACTGAAAAATAGGATTTATACTTTATAATCTGATATTCTGTTTTATTTGTGTGTATATGAAGCTATGGGTAAATAAATATATGCATGTATTTAAGCAATAACTTATTTTTCTTCCTGTGGAAAAAGCTCTTTTTAAGGAATTCTGGTTATATACATAATTTTTCAGTAGTAAAATTTATATCCATATAGCCTATTCTGATGAGAATTTTTAGTTGCTACATATGACTTGCTTTATACTTTTCTGCTGCTATCTTGCATACAAGAGTGAATGCATGTATGTGTGTGTATGCAATTATATATATACACAGAATATAAACTTTTATTATTACTTCATTAAGATTGTGAACCAATTTAATGTGTTCATTTTTCTCTAAGTAATTAAATAACTTCATAAAATTCTCAAACTTTTCAATTTCAGAACTTTAATTGCTGAAAATTCTAATGCATAAATATTACAAAGCATTAGTATTTTAATGAATAATAATAATGTTTCTTGTTTCCAGTTTCGCATACAGTTATTTTTAAATTAAATATATATGTACAATTTTTAAATTAAGTATATATACATTTATATTCGTATACAGTGTATATGTCTGATTAGGTTTATTTACTAGTATAAGAAACTTGCATTGACTATTTATGAGACATCGAATTTTGTTTGATCTGAAAAATGCAAGTAGGTTTTAGAATATAAAATATTTTATTGAACATAAATTTGAATAATATCCAAGAAACTTAGATCTGAATAATTAAGAAAAAATCATTACTTGTTTTGTTAGCATTTTAAAAATTTACATGTAATTCTTCCTTTATTTATCATGGTTAAAGCTTTGTGTAGATATGTAAATAATATGCAAGAGTTTTTTTTTTCTTTTAGTGGTATTTGTTATGTATATCAGTTTATAGGTATGTAAGCATTTGCAGATGATTGTTTTATGTTGTAAAGTCTCAATAATCTATGAGTTGGAAAAAGTTTGATATATTTGAATTACTGACTTTCTATAAGACTTGACATTTTAATGCATAATTATAGGCATATGTGCTTTTTGATACATGAAGAGCTTGCATTCAAAATGCTTTATTATTTGAATAGTTGTAAGAAAGGGTAATTGACTGAATGCCAGAAAAGAAAACCTTATAGAGCATTGCACAGTATAGCGTACATATGTGTATTTTTAATACAGTTATTTAGACCTAGGGTTTCTGAAATTTTTGTTCTGCTATTTCATCTCTCTGTTTATGTATATATCGATTTTCTAAATGAAATTTTATATGTGGGTGCATACCAGATAAGTTACGATGTTCTCTACACTTCCAGTAACATACTGAACAGTTTTAAATTTTTGGTTCCAAAAGTATAGTATATTTCTTTTTTTAATGAATTTTTGGCAGAAATATTATGCAACACATTAAGAAATAATAACACAGAAGAAAATAAAAAGATACTTGGAATTCTTAGCATACTAATAGAGCTTGGAATTCTCAGCATCATAGGCATATTCTATGACAGCAATCTGTGAATTGTTACTGCTTTAATTGTTTAAATGGCTAAGCTAGTGGGAGGAATTCTGGGATTATTATTTTAATTGTTTTCATGTTGTATAGGAAATGATTTTTACATTCCGAATGCCCCATCGCCTGTAATTAAATGAATATTAATATCAACGCCTTATATTCAAGGGGATGGTTTTATTTTCTGAAATAGGTATTGTAGTGAGTGAAATCTCATTTTTGTAATTCAGTGAATACTAATTAAAAAAGTATTAAAATTTCTGATTGATATTCTGAGAAATAATAATATGCTTCTTCTATGCATTTAAAAATGTAAGTCATTTGTTTTACATGTTTTATTACCTTTAACTAATGCTAGGAATATCTGCTTTTTGCATGTATAATTTTTGCCATGCTGTTTCATGTTTTATATAGTTAAATGAAAGAAGGAATGAGTTACATCAGTTCAGGACTACTAGTTCTCTGAAAAATGTAATTTGCAGTACTTCAGTTTATTGCTTAGCTGAATAATCTTGGTAATTGGGACATGCATTGAAACTTAGAGAAGTAAAATTAAAAATGTGCATAATATACAAAATATTGAACTCAGTTGACTTCACAAAAGCTAGATTAAGGAATTCAAATGCTCATAGTTTGATACTTAAAAATTTATAAATGAGTGGAAGAAAATTATGTAATTAATCAACAACAGAATATTGTACTATAGATTGCATGAATACTTTTGTGAGAGAATAAATACAAATTGATCAAGTGTTCTGATGCAGTCTGCATGTATCAGAACTATTCTAATATTTCTCTAAAAATAATCCAGTCTTATACCAAATGGATATTATAAAATGCTTAATTTCTTTCAGTTTTAGGAGCAAGGACTATTCATAATTTTTTTTTCTCTTGAGGAATGTGCCATTATTGTATCTCTTCTGGTATTGAAATATCACATTAGGAACAATTTTTAAATTTTACTTAATGGAAGCGTATTATTTATCCTATCAATTATATCCTTATGTTAATGTTACATATATTTTCTATCGGTTTCTAATCAGTTGCATAATTCTTTTAAAACCTAAAGCCATAAGCTTAATTAGACTTGCCATATTTATGGACAATATGGCATTTAAATTATGGTTATATTGAGAAATTAAGTAATGATTTGAAGTTTTCATCAGAATCTATAAATGCTTATAAATATTTATTACACGAATTATTTCCGCTTACAAAACAGTTTTATTTAGAATTTTTTCTTTTTCTTTTTTATATATTTTTTTATTTTGTTAAGCAAAGCATATCCTGGACCTGTCTCCAAATCCCGCAAACCGTGCATAGTGGTGCTACTTAGTTTCAAACTGCAGAATTCTTGTTAAAAGTTTTAAATGTATAATTTTTTCATTCTTTTCTTCCTTCCCCTTTTTTTTAAAGGAAGTTATGCTACATATGATTAAATTTATTCAGAAAGTTTTAAATGAAAGATGTAAATTCAAATACTTACTTTATCTAACTTCTTGCACTTAAATCTGCTATGCAGTTATCTGATGAATGCCTATTATATTTAGAAAGTGGTTTTGTTAAATCACACCAGAAAGTATATTTTATTTTTGTTATGTGTGCTGCCATACTGTTTTCTGGTTTAAGTCCTTATACTTTAATGGGCTGAGAATATCGATTAATAATATTTCCTCTGTCCCATTATAATAGTAGCAGTTATGAATTTAATTTGTCCCATAATAATAATGGCAAACAAATAAATATAGAACTCAATATTTATTATCAAAAAACTAGATTGAATTAAAAAATAAATGTGGTCATTCTGTTGCACTCAAAATGTTTTGCAGCTAGCGTGGGCACATTTCTACAACTTTTCCTTTTTCTTCTGATACATCAAGAATTGGACAATCAAACTTGATCTTTGCCGGGAAACTTTTTTTAACTTACTTTGAAATTTACTTAACTTACTTTGAAATGGGTTGATATTCAACTGAAATAAATAATTGATTTCCATCAGCAGGTGAAAGTATAAAAATAGCCATAATTTGTCAAAATTAGGTTAACCTAAAAACTGAAAGATGTCTGAAAACAAATGACAGATGTCATGAAACATTGATTTTGATTAAAGGCTTCGCAATTTTAATTTCGCATAACTTTCGCCAATAATTTCCTTTTAACTATTCACTTGCTACTATTATTTTGGAACAGAGGGAGTATAAAATTTAAAGTTTACAAATGAAATATCTGAAAATATACTGTATGTAGAAAACATTATTTGGCAAAAGGTATGTTTATTGTCTTCAAACTGTACTGAATATTTCTGATTTATTGTCATCTTTGTTTAATGTTAATTGTGTAATGTTCTTTTAAATATGGTGCATATGACTGAGTTTTTGTGTATTTAGATAATGTGCTTTGTAAGATAAGTGAATTATGGAGATTGTTCACAGCTTATATGTATACTGTGTGCAACTTTTTTTTATGAAATTTATATAAATTCATAAATGATGCTATATTTGAAGAACTGCTAATGTAATTTGAAAATCTGAAAATACCTTTTTTATATTTTAACTTAATGAATTTCTACTTTTACCTTTTCATCTTCATTGGAAGCATCTCTAATGTGATTTACAACTTTTCTTCAGACTCTGAGATCATGCTTGCAATCTAAGATACAATTAATAATTTATGTACATGTTTAGTATTTTACTGTTAATTAAAGCTTTTCAAGGTGCCATTTTCCCCTTTTAAATTTAACCTTTTCAGAGGGGAAAAAAGAATACCATTCTTGCAAGGTTGTATCAAACAGGTTTATTGTTGACTGTTTGTATATAGTTGAAATAAATTTTGGGTATATTCTTATCAGAATATTTCATAATTTTGACTAATTTTCATTTACATTTTTAGTTACATGAAAATGACTACAACAGTATTATATTAATCACAGCACCTTATGTGTCTGTGACAAGGCAACTGCTGAACTTGCCTTGACTGCAAAGTACAGCGCAGTTCGAAACTTTTTCCTTCCTGTATTCTGTGCGTAGATAAATATTTCATATCTATGTGTCCCTTCGGATGACTTCAACATTCTGCATATCCAAGTGAAAAGCATAATAGTCACGTCACAAAATGATGTGGCACTGTGTTCTATGCAAAAATCTGTAAAGCATAGACATAATGATTCCTGTGAATGCCTTTCTAAATGCCAGGATTTCCGATCTTTTCAATTCTTCATCTGTCAGGCATCATTGTGATAAACGCTGTTTAATGCTCTTGATCACTTTATCTTCATAAGAGAGAGAGAGATTCCTGATAGGCTGCTAAGATAGTACTGGCTGATGGTAAGGAAATGGAGCAAACGAAAGCTCCATCTGACCTCATTGAACAGGCCTTGTGAGCCGGATGCTTTGGAAGAAAAAAAATAGATCATATAGGATGGCCAGCATATTTCCCGGATTTAAATTTGATAGAATATGTTAGGGTGTATTATGCACATGTATTGCTTTTAAGCCACAGCCTCCGTCGACAATTTTTTGCTGTAAAATTCGTTCTAGAAAAGTGGGGTGGAACCTTCCCAAAACCACATTGACTGTCACATTAATTTAGTGCGTTTTTCAGGTGAAGCCTATTGTACGTTCGAAGTACTCGCACTCTTTATTAGCGAATTTCCTGCAAATGATGTATAAAACATCATTTTATTTGTTAGATTGCTTATTTTCCTGCCTCTTTCAAAAATATAATTTTATATTTTGCTGCATATTTGCCACCATTTGTCTGTTCTTGCTAAATCGTTTGTTCCTTTAATTTTTCAGAATAGTGTGCTTTTATATCACATTTCATCTCTCAGTTACTTACAAAGGCCCGGTAAGAGTTAGAACTTATCGTCGTGGTTGTCTCGCAGTATTTGCTATTCCAAATTATTTTTGACTGTGGTTGATTTGTGTACTCCTTCGAATTTTAAAGACCTCTGCAGTATTTTACAAAAAATATGTTTTCACTTTCTGAAAGCGTAGCAGAGCCTTTTTCAGTTTGCTTTATGGGGCAATTTGAATTATTTTCGTTTTGCTGAATTTTTGTTTGCACAAAATTAGCATTGTTTATTGTTAAAATCTTTAAGAGTCACTATTATATATTTTTAAATAATAAACCCAATACGTAATTGCAAATATTATGAATGAACCAGGGAAAATGTTTCTGCAAAGAACGTCAATTTTGTGGCCAAGCAAGCTGTATTCCAGACATGTAGAACATACATTGTTTATTAAAGCTTGGGATGGAGATGTAGTATTTGTAGAATTGGCGTGTATGAGTTTTTCCTTTTTTTCTTTTGTAACCCATGTATTCGCTATGGTTTCCGGCTTGTCATCCGAAACGTCTTCTTCATCTGCCTTTGATGATGTAATGTTCTGGAAGGAAAACGAAGAGCTTCATCCATATTTTAAAATACATTTGTTGTCCATTAATTAAAGGTCACGCTATTTCTATAAGAAATCTTTTGTATGTAAATAAATATTGAAAATACTTTTTATTGAAGAAAGATAGAAAGGTATAGTAACACCCTCGTAACTGCGGGTAATATATTCTAAGCCATATTTGGGACAACAGAGAAAGGATGTTCATATTTTGTTGTTACGATGTTTGGGAATTTTATGAACACGAAAACTGAAGGTATGACTTCATGAAGTGAGAATAGGAAGAATGCTAGACGCAGAGCAGAAGCGAATGTAAAGCAGAAATCAGGTTAGAAGACATATTCTTATACCATGGGTAAAGAATAGTATGCACCCCCCCAAAAAAAAGTGCATCAAATATTCTGTGACCATTGACAGCCACTATCTTTATCACAGCTGTCAACTTTTACGAAGCATTTATAATTTCTATGAAAATTGTAGTAGTTTTACAATATTACGGAAAAATTGAATGTGTAATATCAATACGATACACTTCTGCTCAAAAAAATAAGCAACAAAGGCAAAACATGGAATAACACAAAAACTATTTAATATGCATGAAATTGATCCAAGAGGTTGGTATATCATTATTGGATCTCATAGCAAAGACATACAAAAAACATGCATTGCTAGATTGGTATGTACGACCATTACTTCGCGAAAGTCCAAATGGCTCGGAAGAATGTGCAATGGAAACATCACGCTAATAAAGGCTATGATAACCTCTGGCTGAAATATATGCTTGACAAAGTCTAGAGTAGCTGGCAACAGCGCTACTGATCGTTTGTTGGGGCAGTAGCTTCCATTCCAGTAGTAATGCATGTCGCAGCTCGTGGAGAATGCCTGGCGGCGCCCTGCGATCTGCTATCCGTCGTCCAAACATGTCCCGCACATGCTGCATAGGATTCAGGTCTGGTGATCTAGCAGGCTACGGCAGATGTTCTTCAGGTAACTCCGCACCACTCGAGCTGTATGCGAGCGGGCGTTATAGTCCATAAATATAGCGTAAGTACCCATTTCAGGGCGCACAAGAGGTTGTAGAATTTCATCGTGATATCAGACGGCTAGGACGGAACCACCAGGAATTACGTAGAGATCGGGGCGGCCGTTCGTTGCTATCCCAACCCGTACAAGTAAGCCTCCTTCTCTGTAATAGTCTCTTTTGGAGTTGTCTGGCGTTCGTTAGCGTGTCCCTGGCGCTCGCCACATCATTACCCTTCGGGAATCGTTCTGGATATTAAATGAAGACTCACCCGTAAGGAGTACGGGACGTAACAGCTCTGGTATCCAACTGCGATGTTCATGGGCCCTATTTAATCGCGCTGTGATATGCAGTGGGGACAAATAAACACAAACCACAGGCCGTCGTGTCCACCTTCCTTAAGTCCGCCTTCATCCAGTCGATGCGACATAGTTTGGCGGCATATGGGCAGTCCAGCAGCAGAAAGATGCGACGCCAGCTGTCTGGCTGTTAGTGATCTACGGCGTCTAACATATAGCAACAGGAAGCGATTGCCTGCCTTTGTAGTAATCCTCTGGTGTCTGCAGACCAACGTCTTCTACAGGGGTTTTGATCCCTTTGGTACCGATTCCACAGCCTATTTGACGACACTACGATGTACATTCGCTCTTTCGGAACAGCGGATTGTCTTGCTTCGGTTGGCAAATATCCCGACAGCTCTCCAACGCATGTCATCGTGCAAATGGTGTCTTCTGTTCATGCTTTTCGCTTTGGCTGTGTGTGATTACACGGAACTATCGTTGCTTGCGAACTGACGCGAAGACCGTCATGCCCTTTTTAAGGTGTTGTAGTGTCACTGCAGGATTGCGTTTTATGGTAATATGAGTTGCCTATTTGCATTCGGCACGTAAATAACAACAACCTTTACCTCATATATATATATTGTGTGTTTTAATTCCTCTTTTTACATTCGTATCTTTTCTTTTAACATTTGTTGCTTGTGTTTGAGCACGAGTGGGGATAAAAAAAAAATGTGTAAATCAAAATTTTAATTTTCAATAATTTGCTAATTCTCCTTTTCAGTTTATTTTCTCTTTCTGTCTAAAAACAGTAACTGCTAATAAATTACTATAAACTCTGTCTTTGTAAAACCAGTCCTTGTCATAATAATTCTTACAAATGCTAATGACGCAGTCACTTATAGAAGGCTTCATTCAGTAATGATAAATAAAGCTAAACCAAAACCAGATCATTTTGAACCGAACTTTGATCTTGAATACGTCGCATTAGCACTTGGCTTTTCTGGTTAACTTGATTACTGTTGCTGCTTTTGTTATGCTTCATCATAATAACATAAAGAGCAGGCGCGCTTAATGCGCCATTTTATCATTGATGCATACAGACATCTACGACAAAACAGTGTTTTGTCAAGATATAAAAAGAATTGCTCTACTGCCTATAATCCTGCTAATTTTTTAGGGCACTAAAAGTTAAGCCAATTGGGCTATTTGCCATCAAATCAGTAATTTTGTAGTTTTTGTTAGGGCACTAAAAGTTGTGCCGGTTGCGCTATTTGTCATCATAGTATTTAAATCGTATATTCTTGGCAAATATTCGGTTACTGTTTGAATTTGTTCTTTATTATATGGAAAAGAAATTTTCTTTTTGAAGTATAAATACTTTCGTTGTGCGTCTCTAAGTTTCGCGAATTAAGATTAATTGTTTCAGAAGTTTTGATTCGGTAATTTGCGAATTTCATTACATTTTCTTAATTATTATAATGATGATATTACCGTATTAAAATAACGTCTTTTTTTTTAAAAAAAATATAATTAAAATAAAACTTTAAAAACATGCAACATGTTTCAAAATGTCTTTACCTTTTATTTTGGTTACTTTAGAGCAAGGATGTCAAACTCGCGGGCCGCATGCGCACAATAAATATTTTTGCGGCCCGGCCAATATATCGGCAAATAATAATATATAATAATAAAATAACATATCGACGAAGAAAAAAATGAAATGTTTACTGCTAAGTAATTAACGATAATTTATTCAGTGTTGTTAGATTACTCACAGCGAGTGACACACACACTACTTAAATTACAAATGCGTGTGAGTAGCTTGCGTTCAGCTACCTTCGGCTTTTGGGGGTCACGTGCACTCAGAACCTGTACGCATCCCCGGATAGCCGAATGTGGCCGAACTCATGGTCTCAGTTTTCCAATCATAGTTTTGTACGATATATTGGTGCATGCTTTATTATTAATTATTACTTAATTCATATTGTTACAGATTTCACAATTATTTATTTAGTTAGTTTTTTTTTATTTAGAATTGTAATTAGATTTGCTTCATGTTGCCTTAGCAACGCAGACGATTTTTGAAAAGACAGCTGCGTTGGAAGGTTAAAAATAGAACAGCGCGTGCATTTAATGCCTAATAAATAAATATCTCGTAATTGCTGTTGCCATCCACAAAAATCCAGATATTTATAGATGTTTCCAGTATATTCGAGAAATTAATTATAAAGCTTATAAAAGCCGAGAACTTTCGTGCATTTAATACCTAATAAATAAATATCTCGTAATTGCTGTTGCCATCCACAAAAATCCAGATATTTATAGATGTTTCCAGTATATTCGAGAAATTAATTATAAAGCTTATAAAAGCCGAGAACAAACAACTCATCTCAGTAGTAGCTGTAGTTCTAGCGAACTGTTTGTTTACTTAATGCTGTGATTGATTTGTAGCGATTTCGCTGTGAGATAGAATTAGTTTCTCTGTTTTGAATTGATTTTTGCTAAACGTTTGACATTTTGTGATATTGTTAGAATATTTTTGAAGAAATATTTCAGCATTTTGATTTATCTCTTGTGGAAAGAATAAATTTTTGTTAACTTTTTAACATTAACTGTGTTTATTCCAGCCCTTTGTATTCAGTATGTCTATATCAAAACCAAGTGGTACTAAAATTAAACGAAAAATCTCTGACGAACATAGAATATTCCAAGAAAAATGGGAATTAGAATATTTTTGCTGTGAAATAAAAGATAAAATAATCTGCTTGATATGTAATAATACTATTAATGTACCAAAGTTATATAATATTAAACGTCATTACGAACAACACAAATCGAAATATAACAATTACGAAGGATTAATGAGAGAAGAAAAGTTGAAAGAGCTCAAGTTAGGAGTGAAAAAGCAACAGTCCATGTTTAGTAAAGTATTGCAAGAAAGTGAAGCGGCGGTACATGCAAGCTACGTCTTGTCCGAGTTGATAGCTAAACATTCGAAGCCTTTTACTGACGGTGATTTCATCAAGGAATGCCTAATGAAAGCTGGAGAAATTGTTTGTCCTGGAAATGTGAAGGCTTTTCAATCAATTTCATTGTCTCGAAATACAGTTGCGGAAAGAGTTACTGATTTAGCCGCGAATTTAAGTGATCAGATCAAAGCAAAATCATCTAGTTTCGAAAGTTTCTCCATTGCCTGTGACGAGAGCACGGACATTAGTGGCAAAGCTCAATTAGCAGAGTTTCTTCGTTCTTGTGACAAGAATTTTAACATTTTTGAGGAATTACTGGAACTAATACCGATGCCTGGTACTACCACAGGAGAAGATATATTTACTTGTGTTTTTGGACTTCTGCAGAAATACAATCTACCTTTGGCAAAATTAAATTCCGTAGCTACAGATGGCGCTTCATTAGTGACCGCGAAAAACAAGGGCTTCGTAGCATTACTAAGAAAAAAACTTGGTGAAATTCACGGTTCAAACATTCATCATATGCATTGTATTATACATCAAGAAGTTCTATGCACGAAAGTAATAAATATGAAGAATGTTTTGTCATATATAAAAAAAAGTTATAAATTTTATAAGATCTCGAGGTTTAAATCAGCGTCAATTCACTGCTTTCTTAAGTGAGTTAGATAGTGAATATTCGGGTTTGTCCTACTATACCGAGGTACGTTGGTTATCTTGCTCCAAGATTCTCAAACAATTCTGGGATTTGAAAGAAGAAATATGTCAGTTTTTAAAAACGAAAAATCAAGACGTAAGTTTGTTTTACGATCCAATATGGATACAAGATTTATCTTTCTTGGTTGATATAACCAAACACTTAACCGATTTAAATTTATCGTTACAAGGAAAAGATCATATCATTACGAACATGTTTGACATAATTAAAGCATTCAAATGTCAACTAGTTCTTTGGGAAAAACAACTTAAAAATGAAGATTTGACGCACTTCCCGACGTGCAGCATGAACAAATCAAGTTTAGATGATACTTGTTCGTATCAAAAATACGCAGAAAAAATTGCAAATTTAACAACTGAATTTGAAACGAGGTTTAATGATTTCAGTTCCCTCGAAGACAAATTTTTTTTGTTTTCTTCGATTTTCTCAATAAGTATTGACTCAGTACCCAGCCATATGCAAATGGAGGTGATCGAGATTCGACGCAACTCAAATTTGAAAGCAAAATTCATTGAAGTGGGCGTGCCTGAATTTTACAAATATTTACCAGCCAGGTTTGAAAATACTCGAAAATTCGCATATGAAATTATTTCCATGTTTGGTAGCACTTATCGGTGCGAGCAGTTATTTTCAGTCATGAAAGGTAGTAAGTCTCCTATTAGAAACCGTATTAATGATGCTCACCTTGGGTCAGCGTTGAAAGTTATCACTGCAAACAAAATTTTTCTCGAAATAGGAAAGATAATAGCAGAGAAGAGATGTCAAGTATCAGGACGTAAACATTAAATTTTTCTTGTTCTTTTCTATATAAATATATATTTATTATTGTATTATTCGAAATAAATCTACGTTTCTATGAATATTGATTTTTTTTTGCGGCCCGCCTAAAGTTAAACCTTGTTTGTTTGGCCCAAGTGTACCTATGAGTTTGACCTGCTTGCTTTAGAGTATCTTTATTCTGAAATTAAAAGAAGATAAAACATAGTTACCGAAATTACTTTCAGGATAGTCAAATATGTGTCGGTTTTCTCTGTTAAATTACTTTTATGCTCTTATTCTTGTATTTTTTGAGAAAAATCTTTTGCTTTTTCATTTGACAAAGTTGGCAGATATTTCTATCCGTCTATTAATGGGCAGCAAAATCCACGGTGTCACCAAAAAAATATGCGAATTTGAAACTCACCTCAGATCGCAAATAAGTTTCTGTAGTGGCCATTTATATCCTTCCAATTTAGTTATGTGAGTCTGAAATGAGTCTCTAGATTGTTTGGAGAAGAAAATACTGGACGTATTTGATTAAATGTATTTCAATACATCAAGGCTCATTGTTCATCTAACCTCCATTCAAAATGTACACGGCAATTTTATTTATTATTTATTTGTATTTTGTTCCATTAATGTAAATCTTGTATAGGAAATCAGCAGAACCAGATTACTCCGCTATAATAGATCTTAAGTTTATTTCGCTTTATCCGACTCTGTAAGAAAAACGGATTTGTCACGAGAGCGTGTAAAAATTGAATGGGGAACAAAGGAAGAAAACTGATTAACATTGTTATATCTGCTAAAACAAGTGACTAATAAGTCTAATTAAAAATATAGTAAGATTTTATTACAGTTATTATTTCGCGCAGATATTCGATTTGCTCTTTGTTTTCGAGTCTTTCCAAAGTCTCTGGTGAATTCATTGGCCTGTGTACGAAGCATCTATCTAGATATTGAGAGGTATGGCGAACCATTTCAGTAGTTCTTATTCAACATCTTTATACTCCAGCTTTCACATTTTCCTCAGATCCTAATTTTTTTCACTAGCAGAAAATATCCAGTTGCAAATTTTTTCGTATGGAACTGCAGATTTAGATAAACTGTATCTTTTAGCAGATATTGATTTGGTTGCATCCATTTTGCATTTTTCGAATAATGTTACCTTATCGTCAATGTGGAAACTTTACGTTTGCATCTCGCCATGTCGACGAATTTTTGACGCAGAAACAGAGTGCACAAAGTTTAGTTAACAATATGTCAGTTTTGCATTTTTGGAAAAGATGAAGATGGACTTGTTTTCTCCTCTGCCTAGCCTTTGTTTAGAACACATAGAAAAGTGGAGGCGAATATAAAAATAGCCTAACCTAGGTATTTTCCTTTACGGATGAAATGTAAATCCTAATACCCCAAACATGGGATAGTTTTAACGGTTCATAATCTATACTATTAACATTTGTGCGCGTCTGTCTGTTTGTTTCTTTGTGACATCTCCTCCGGAACGGTGAGGAGTTTCGAAAGGGGTACCCCCGGATTCCAAAAATTCGTGGGAAGCCGTTTCGACCATTCGCATCTTCGTACGACTTTCATCAGCCGAGATATTAATTAAAAACTCTGGAAACGCTAATTTTCGTACTCATTTTTTCCGAGTGCAACAGTCTCGCGCACCGGAGATAAAAAAATCTGCTTTATTTCGAAAAGCGTCGCCACTGCTCGCTTTAAAAATCGTACAGTTTTTTAATAAAAAAATTTGTAAGTTTTACAAAATATGAAATAAAAGTAGCATTGGCAAACACTAAACATATTATTATTATATAAGGTCATATTCTGACGTTGAAGAAAGCACGCGATTGTATGTGACTTCATTGTATGTCGAAAATTGTTCGTCAATGTCAGCATTTTAATAAATAGCTGGTGTTGGCAACTTTTTTGTTTTAGGGTAGGATAATTGATATGATATGTTATTGCACCGTTGATTCTTATATTGATATTGAGAAAAAGCTGTTATATTACTTAAAATAATAAAAAAAAAGAACTGTTTAAAATTTACACGCTCGAAGGGGCGCTTTTTTAACGTTTTGGATATTACCTTTATTTATTAAACACCATATTCTTCGCACTTTAAACACATAAAATAAAATTTAATTCAACAGCAATATCGCATACTATTTAAAAACAGCATATCTTTAGAATTTCCGAAAAACGATCTCGCGCGCTGGAGATAAAAATGCTTTTTCCATGCAGTGTTGCCATTGCTCGCTTTGAAATCGCTGAGTTTGTTAATAAAAATTTCGTTAAAACTTTAAAAAATATGAAATAGAGAATGAAGCAAAGTCAAAATTAGGGCTTCCAGATGCCATGTTCGGATAGAGATTACGTTACTCAAAATTTGATGCCATTGGATATTGTTACTTTTTTCACAATTGCAGAAACATACATGCATTCATGCAGATTTCCTGCCACCGCAAATATCTTCTGCGCAAACAGTTCGCGTCGGCGTGTTTAATCATATTTTTTCAAAGGATGTTTATTTTGAAAGAAAGAGACTTTAGAATATTGTGTTGTGAAATTTGTAAAAAAAAAATATCGTTATCGTACGAGGTGTCTGAAATGAAACTAGCACGCTACCAGATTAGAACATCATTTACTTCTAGGTCTGTTGCAAAACGTCAGCTACAGAATGTCACCAAATCATGTTTACAGCTTTAGGTATTAATGTTGTATCATATGACACTGTGAACGTTTGGCACCAAGAGTTAAATAAGGACTATGACATTCAAGAAGCAAAACGCTGTGGCTGGCCTACTGATGTTAGACGAGGAGACGTTAGTGCCATGTCCATTAGTCGCGCTGTGCATTGCATAAACTTGACGTGCAGTTTCAATCCCTAGGTGCTGCATGAACTGACTCAAATAGATGAGGACAGACGTGTTCGGGTCTGCACTGGTCTGCTCGGATATCAACACAAGGACAAAATTCTGGAGCGGATCGTCATGTATGATAGAAAGTGAATTTACTTCAACAACACAGGCCGAAAAGGGGGTTGGTCTACGTCCGATGAACCGGTCGGCAGCGTCGTAAAGCGCAATTTGACTAACAAAAAGATCATGCTTTGTATCTGGTGGGATTGTCGTGGTATTATCAACAAAAAGTATCCGGAAAAGGGTAAAACCCTCGACAGTAAGGTGTACAACAAGATGCTCGTCCGTGTTGGCGCTGCTGTCAAGAAAAAAGTCGAACTTAGGTCCCACGCAAAAAGGTAATGTTCCATGAAGATAATGCAAGACCACATATGTCTGCATTCACCGGCTGGACTCTGTAGGGACTTGAATGGGATCTTTTGTCACATCTACCATATACACTACCACACCTACCATACCGACATGGCTCCCTCGGACTTCTACCTTTTTTCACACCTGCAGTTACATCTTCCTGGTGCTATCTTAAGTTTTGCACAGGACTTCCGAAATGAGGTTGATCTGTTTTTGACTCACGGCCGCGAAGTTTCTAGGCTGAAGGCTTGGAAAAGCTACCAAAACTTTGGCAGAAATTCATAGATTTGGGCGCTGATTAGTACCTGGACTAAAGGTCCTGCTTTCATATTTTTTCCCTAACTTTATTACGAACGCTTTTTGGCGGAAAACTTTCGTTACAACCAGATGTTTAAAAACAGCGTATCCTTAGAATTTCCAATAGACAGTCTCACGCGTTGGAGATAAAAATATTTTTTTCTGTGCAGTGTTGCCATTGCTCGCTTTGAAATCGTTGAATTTGTTAATCAAAAATTCTTCAAAGCTTTAAAAATGAAACAAATTCAAATTTCGGGCTTCCAAGTGGCCATATTCGGATGGAGATTACGTTATTCAAAATTTGACGGCAATGGATATTGTTACTTTTTTCACAGTGCGAGAAACATGCATGCATTCATGCAGATTCTTTATTATTTAATTTTTTTTAAGTATAATACAAAAAGTCAAGAGTTTGTTTCCAGGTTTGGGAATAAAAAATTATTTACGAATTGTGTGTTGCTTGGAAAGACCGAAATAAATTCATTCATGTTGAAATGTTTTTATACATTTTCTTTTCAGACGTACAATACAATTTCTAAATTTTGCTTTGGCCTCAGCCCACTAGTCTATACTATTAAAATCTGTGCGCGTCTGTCTGTTTGTGGCGTCATCTGCTCTGGAACCCCGGGGAGTTGAGTTTCTTAAGAGGTAACCCTTCCCTCCCCGGATTTCAGGAATTGTCGGGAAGCCATTTCCACCATTCACATCTTCGTATGACTTCAAAAAACTCTAAAATGCTAGTTTTCGCCCTAATTTTTTCGAGTGGCAACAGTCTCGCACGCTGGAGATAAAAATCTGCTTTATCTTTCAAAGTATTGCCACTGCTTGTTTTGAAATCGTAGATTTTCTTAATAAAAGAAATTGTGAGTTTTACAAAACATGAGATAAAATTAGTATTGCTAAACATTAAAACATATCATTATTATATAAGGTCTTGTTCTGACGTTGAAGGAAGCATGCGATTTCATGTGACTTCATTGTATGTCGAAAATGTTTCGTTTCGTTCGTCATTTTAAATAAATAGGTGCTGTTGGGAACATTTTTATTTCAAATTAAGATAACTGACACTTAACTTCAATAAAAGAATTAAAGTTCTTGCCATTTTAATTCTTTTATTGAAATTGAGAAAAAGTTGTTATATTACATTAAATTTAAATTATGACGTCATACGTATACGTATTAGTCTGAAGTCTCCAAAGTTTTTGCTTCCTGGTTTGGCAACAAAAAATTATTTACGAATTTGTTATTGCTTGAAAAGAATGAACTGATTATTCACTTCTCTTCAGGTGTACACAGAACTCATTAATTTTGCTTTGGTCGCAACTAGCAACTTTATATATAGTACATTAAGTTAATATTTAATTTTATTTTTAAGTTTTCAGTACACATAACTTATAAATATTGCTTTGGTCGTAGCCCGCTAGGTTTTATTTAAATCTTGTAGAAATTCTGAAAAAAAGAAGAGAAAAGTGCAAAACAATTTTAGTCGAAGAAATCCCTACAATTCGTTATAACTTACTTTCGTACTCTTGAAAATTTCGTATAACAGTATAAAGTAGTTTTAAGTGTATAGGAAACTAAACGGGTTCATAAAATTCGTTCGTTATAGCCGAGTTCTAATGTAGGTACACATAGAAGTAAGTATATATGGTATTGCCTTCTACAAGAAGTAAAAACAGGAACAAAACATACTAACAATCATGTTTGATTATTGGCAAGAAAAAAATAAAACGGATGGAGAATACGGAATAAAGGATCCCGTGAAAAGTTTTAATATGGTGTTTCCATTTTTGAACTGTATTGTAATGACTGTCATCGGTAGTTCATGCTTTTAATATTGTTGTTTATAAGATCTTAAAGAAATTTCAACACTATTGTTCGATCGTATTTAGCATTCCGTCCTCTGTATGTTTAAGGTGGGGTTTAAGTCGAAGAAGGACGCAAATACGTCCAATCGATCTTCTTGGGCTTACAGCAAATCATTAATGCAGAAAGAAAAGAAAGAGGGCGGACTTCCAGCAGCTGTATTTTCAGGGACTACCCGTTCAAAAACATTTTTTGTACCTGAGGTATAGAGGGTGCTTACACATTTTTAGATCGATTTCGATAAAGAATTTTTAAAAAGGAAGAATTTTGGAACAAAACTGGCTACAGCTTATTATTTGAAATGAGAAATATCCTCTACTGCTTTCAAATATATTCTTTCAAAATGTTGCTGTTAAATAGGCTGTGGATTGAAAGATATATTTCTATACTTTCAGAAAAAAATTATTACTTTTCTATAATTCAACATCTTTTTGATATGCATGGTATTAAAATTTCTAAGCGCAAAATAAGCAACATTATTAATCGGAAAAGAAATCTTTCAATCATTACTTCTACATGGGACAAGACTGCAAACGAATACCTGGAAAAGAGTACGTACTGTTTCTAAAGCTACGTCGTTGGTAATAAGATAAAATCTTCTGTAGCAACAAAAAATAAAATAATAAACCAAGACTTATAATTTAGAAAAGCTAAAAAACATAATGTTCATCAGGTTTTGCCGAGGGTCAACACACAACAATTTGTGGAACTCTATATGAAAATTATTTAGCGGGAAATAAATGGAAATATCTTGTGGCTTTTATGAAGCATGGGTTTACCTAAATGACTGCGATTAAAAAAAGTGTGAGCAGGAGATGTGAAAAATGAGCAACACCCTCGCCGGGACTCCAACCACAGACCTTTCGAATACGCAATACGCGTCGAGTGGGCTGACTACTACACCACGAAGTCATGCCAAGAAGGCGGAAGAAATACTTTATATACTCCCCCTTTTAAAGGGCGACTAGGGATTTGGGTAACGAATTGCCAAATCCCAGTGGTGAAGAATCATCGTCCACAACCTTTTTAGTTCGGGCGCCACTGTAGAGACAATAAGATTTTTTTGACACAAGGAAGTCGAAGAAATGAGCAGTGCATTCGCCGGGATTCGAACCATGGACCTTTCGAATACGCGTTGAGTGTGCTGACCACTACACCGCGACGGCATGCCAAGAAGGCGGGAGAAATACCTTATACAGCCAATGCAAAGAAATTTTCAGTAAGAGGTTTATGATTGTTGCAGGGTTCTCTTACGATGGGAAATAAAAAATACGAAGAGTGGAAAAAAACGTTAAAATCAACTCAATGTACTATTAACAGAAAAATTTTATGACCGATATTTACAGAGGAAATTCCATTTCTTAATGACTTATAAAAAGTGACATTTTGTCGCGAAAAGGGAACAAATCATACTCTGAAAAGTACCATTGCATTCCTTGAAAACTAAAGACTAATACAGCTATTGCATATGTGCCTTTTCAATGTACTCCTGCAAAGTTCCCTGATGTTTCACGTATAGACTACAGTGCCTTTCGTCTCTTGAAAAGAGGTCTTTCTAAGAGCAAACTTATTGCGACTGATGGAGCAAACCCATTACAGTTGAAAGTAGTTTAAAAGGAACAAATATTAGTACCTCTGAAATTTGACGAACAGCCCTTTTCTATCTTGGAAATACAATGCCGATTTATAGTTCAGAAAGAAAGGCTGTCAGATCGAACATTAAAAAAATACTCTTTGCATTTTAAACGTTAATTAAAGGCCCTGAATCTCGTTCTGAAAGCGTGTAAACATTCCATGTAATTTTGCTTAACCGCTGCTGTAGCTTGTAATAGCTGTGTTCTTAATTGTCTTCAAAATCATGCGAATGCACAGTGATTAACTGCACAGTCGTTTGTTACATCTCAATGTCGATTTCTATAAAGGATTCACATTTTATCTCTATGATTTATTGATATGAGTGTATTAATATATGACTTCTTAACAACTGCATTAGAAGTTCTGATCAGATTTAAATAACGTCAATGGTATAAAATTATATTTATTATATGTAGCTTATTGAAAATAAGAAATAATGTCAGAGACGGATAAACTATAGAATTCAATGTTAATGATTTGAAAATATATAATTTCTAGAAAAGCATAACTGGCAGAAAAGCCATCATCTTTTAAGGTAGTTTCAGTAAGCAAATTGGTTAAAGTTTGTCACATATTTTAAGTGACACATGGGTAGTTTTTGTTGAAATATAATAATCTAATTACGCTTTGTTAAAACAGAAACCATTTTCAGTCAAAAATTATTGATTTTTTACAGAACTAAATACCTATAGTCACACAATCCATTCTGTTTTAACTAGATGAAATACGAATCTTGATGATTAGATCGTGTCTTTTACTAATGCAGAATTGTTCAAAAGTGTACTTTTTATATGCTAAACTCTGTAATTAAAACAATCCTTACCATTAAATAAGAGCTTCATTTGTAGCATTTCTCTTTCAAGTTGGGAGGAGCTGATTAAAATCGAACTGCATTGCAAAATTCTTAAAATTTGTGTGACAGAAACCTGCTATTAATCAGATATAGGATAAAATTTAAAGGACAGGAATTTTTTTCGATCTGATGAAATCATTCGAGATTCTGATAATTTTACGCGCTGCTTTTCTGATCTTTAGTTATCCTGTAGATTTTCTGTCAGGAAAAACTGAATTTAACTCCTTATTGCAATATTTTAAAAATTTATTCAATAAGTAATCTTTAGATAATTTTAAAATAGAGATGATAATGCTCACTTGATAACAAAAAAAAAGTGAAACATAAAGTCGCAGACATTGATGACAAAAATAGTTTTAAAATAAGTAACATAAAACGTATACAGAAAAGATGCATTTGAAAGTGTGTTAGGACTTTATATGTTGAATTTTGTACATCTTTAAAATACTTGTGTAATATAATGTTTCGGTTACTCGAAGGGAAAATAGATGCTAAAAATAAAATTAATTACCTGCTTTTCAATTTCTGTCAAATAGAATAGTGAAAATGCGTACCTGATTTGCAGTTTGGCATTTAGAGCATTTCTTTTTGTGGATGTTGTATGAAACCGCAAATTCTAAAAGCGTTGAGAAGACCATGATGATGCACATAAAAAGCCATATGTCCATAGCTTTGAGGTAACTGACGGGTGGTAACTGAGCCTTGTATTGTTGAACCTGTGTTAGAAATACTCAGAAATCAAAATAGAGCAAAATTCATAAGCTGACCTCTAATATGAGGTGAAGTGAAGTATTCATAAAAAATGAATTAATTTATATGTATATAAATTTTTATTGAATTCTAAAAAAGTATGCACTTCTTTAACAAATGCCCGTTTTGTTTAAATAAAATCCTAATATGCTCGATGTTGGAAAACGATACCAATGATTTGTAATTATAATGTCATCATGAAAATTTCTAGATCTGTCATAACAGTCAATAGATTAACCTAGATTTTCGGTGGCACACCAGTCATCCACACAAAAATATGTTCTAGAGATAAAAGAATTTCCCAGGTACACAAATAAATAAATAAACGAAATAAAAGAAAAGAAGGAATTTTCCGTAAATTTTATACATACGAATGTTTCAGCACACGAATAGTCGATACAACCTCGCTATTTCCCAAACCATCGTCTGGAAAACTTTGCACTTGAATCACTTGTACCTATGCCACAGTATTGCGTCGCATAGCTTCTTGCTAACAGTGCATAGCTTCTTGCTGATTGTGCATTGCGAGTTGAATTTGCTGAATGGTATTAACAATAGGGTGACGGAACTTCATTTATTAGTTGCTATACTGCTCACCGAACTTTAGCAGAGAAAGTTGTTACAATGCATATAACACACATGTATGGGTAGTGGACAACCCCCAAAATACCCGAGTACGTATAGCACAACAGCGGCAGCACAACAGCACAACAGCGAATCACACTGTAATTAATTCATATCTGTGAATATTACTCAAAATCTACAGCAACTTGAACTTACAGTTTTGCCTTGATTTGAAATTTGATTCACTGTGAATTACTAGTAAATATACAACTCAGACAAAAGAATATTAAAAAATAGTAGTAGTTATTCAAAATAAACAAGATACCTGAGTACAGAGAGTAAGAAGAGATGTAATGCTCAGCGCCACTCTTGCTGGAACTGCATCAACTTTCAGCCAGAAGCTGACCCAACTCATGGTTACGATCATTGTGGATGGTGCATATGTGTTCATGATGCTACCCGTTAGGAGGCGCATCAGTCTAAATTCGGCGATCAAGCTCGTGTAGTTTCCTAAAAAAATTCTTGTCAATGATACTAATAAATACCAGTAATTTGTTTCATGAATTGCCAGTTTTATATAAAATGAACCTAAAATTACTGAATATAATTTTAACCGGAATGCTAAAGTAATTAACACATTCAGGGCCCGATTAGGCTAATCTGGAGCTCTCAATGTCTACTTTTCTTGTTCTTGTGATTGAAAATCAGTTTTAAGAGGAATTACAAGATGATTTGCGGACCTTCTAAAACACTGTTTAGTGGACAATAACACAAATGTAGTTAGTTCACTGGAAATTTTTCTTTTAAAATAACATATGAAAGTGGAAAAGTAAATTAGAAATTTTACTATGTTGGTGAACATTGATTGATTGAGAATATCACAGAAGATAATCAGTTTCTCTTTTGTTATTCTCTATGGATCACCAAACTGGAAATTATATAGTTTAAATTCTACAGTTCTGAAGAAAATAAATGAAGAAGATTCTGAAAGTTCTTTTCCGCGACTGCAAGCAAGCAAAACCTGTCGTTCTAATATTGTAACTGCATCTACCGAATCCTATTTTCGAATATAAATTTTTAATCAGGTTTGGAATGGTGTAATTTTTTGCTTTAAAGAATGTTTTATTAAACTGTATTCTTTTAATATTTTCATTCCCCGAAAGAATAAATTCCCTCTCCAATTGAGTATGAAGGAAAACTAGAAATATATTTAAATATATATTGTTCTGATTTATGAGATTGTAATATTGGTATTTTAAATGCTGAATACCAGCTTTGGCAAGATAAACAGGATCGAGAGCAAAACTGTTTATCTGAAATAGAAGCTTTGGAGACCTGCAATAAAGGCAATTTTCCTAATGGTTACAAAATTTTGGAAATAATAATAACACTACAATTACCACGTGCCCTGAGACAAACCTGCTTTTAGTATTATCTTTCATCTTATAAAATAATATGTTTTTGTTTTGTCGAATGATATTTTATTAAACTTCCATCGTCAATAACAACTGAATGCATGTTAAGCATTGTACTTAAATAACCTCATATAATTGCAGATATGCGGTTTATAGATTGAATTCAATTTGTAATTGGCAAAATCATAAATAAGAAAATTTGCTTAATTGTAGTTTTGACATTATTTGTAATGCACGTCCCCCCCCTAAAATGAAATTCTAGGTACGCCACTGTAGCTGCTTGCTCATTTCTTGAAATTTCTGTTTTGATTAACGTAAAAATACTGAATTACTGGCAAGAAAGTAATTTCGGTTTGCACAAATTGATAGCCTTATGTCCGTTTTTTTAATCTCCTGTCAATTTTTTTTTTTAAAGATTTGGCAGCTAGTACTTTTAGGTAGCTGTAGAAACAGATTACATATATTTTTGTTTACAACTGTTAATTTACGGTCAGTTTTAACATAGGGTACAACCATAAAAATTTCCGACGTATTTTACTTTTTTATTATCATAAAGGCAAGAAAGCAGTTGATGCTCACTAAGAGATGCGTAAAGTTTATGGTTGGATTGCTTAACAGAACGCATGTGCCAGAATTGGTTTAAAAATTTCATTCTGCAGAGTTTTCCCTTAAAGATTACCAGCGTTCTGCCCGATATTCTGAAGTTGATGAATACAAAATTAAAGCCATAATTGAATCGAATTGTCATATAACTGTGTCAGAGATTGCAAAAAGATTAAATGTATCACCCATATCAACTGAAAATGACATAAGATATCTTGGACTCGTTAAGAAGCTTCTCGATATTTGGGTTCCGCATGAACTAAAAGAAATTCACTTAACTCAACGAATTAATATCTGAGATACGCATTTCAAACGTAATGCAATCCACTCATTTAAAAAAAAATCATCACTGGTGATGAAAAATGCATCGTCTACAATAACGGTTATCGAGAGAGGTCATGATACAATCATTATGAATCAGCACAAATCATATCGAAAGCTAAATTGCATCAGAGAAAGATCATACTGTCAGTTTGGTGAGATTACAAAGGTGTTGTGCGTTTTAAGCTGCTTCCAAGCAACCAAACGATCAACTCAGATGTTTACTGCCAATAACTTACAACACTATGTAGAGACATTAGGTTATTTCGGAAGCAGGAGTAATGAAAAATGAGCAGCGCCTTCACCGGGAATCGAACCACGGATCTCTCGGTTACGCGTCGAGTGTGCTAACCAGTACACCACGAAGGTATGCGAAGAAGGCGGGAGAAATACTTTATAACTGAAGAAACAATCAAAGAAGGCCTGAATTGACAAATCGCAAAGGAATCGTGTCCCACCACAACAGTGTCAGGCCTGACACATTTTGATACGTAGCAACACGTACGAAATTTTTGGAGCTGGTTGGGAAGTGATGTCGCATCCCGCATATAGCCCCGATCTTGCACCATTGAATTATCATTTATTTAAGTTTACAAAATTTCATAAATGGTAATAACGTTGACCTCAAGTCATACTTAGCTGAGTTTTCTTCGGCAGAAAGATGGCAAGAGGTCATTGAACAGAATGGAAGATATCTGACTGATTATAGTCCTTATAGAAAAAAAAATGAGTTTTATTTCGCAGTATAAAATCGAAACGACTTTCTTTTCAAGCCAAGGAATTGACTATTCTAAGAAATAAGTAACATGCTTATTTAAGAGCAACGCAAATTGCATATATTACACAAATTTGATTTAGAAAGAGCTAAACAGCAATGACTGCAGTAGGAAATAATGTGAAATATTACTGACTGCTGTATACCCAGAATACTTAAACAGAAATTTGATTTCGAAATTCGTACTAATGAAGGTCCGTTTATAAAAATGCAACACTGCAGTTTTCGTTTCTGGTGACAAAGGGTCAGTAATTATGCAGTTTAATATTAAATTTGCGGTTGCATAAATTTAATACGAAAAATTATGTGTTTTTTTTGTTTGTTTGTTTAGTTGCTATGTACGTGATCGTTAAGAACATAAAAGTTCAATGTTATGGATTGAAGGAACTGATATTATCGAGAAATTTTGAATGCGGATTTTGTGCTTGAAATAAATGTGTATTGTGTTTCTTTGAATTATTATTTACATAATATGCTCTACAGAAATATGACAATGATAGAAAGATATCCTATGTTGTATAGTATTTTCTTAGTTTTGAAAAATGGTAGAAACAATCCAGAAGTGATAGTAACTTTCATAATAGTAATATACTAACGTGAAAACCATTGTTTAATCTATGAAAGGGAAAACAAAAATGCCTTTACATTAAGGTAATTTTTTTTCGAAATTTAAGACTGATTTATTTTTCAGGAGAAAAGAGAAAGAACAGTTTTTCTTTTTTCAGGAAGTAAAAAAAGAATAAAGGAACATAAAATTATGCAAACCAGCAACCCTGTATTTGCCATGACTTTATCGATTTCGGGGGCTGTCTCTCTTTATCAGAAGCAAAGAAATCTGCAATGAAGGAAAGCCATGGTTGTGCCACAGTCGTATTTAACGAAAATTGAAAAATTAAGCTAATAGTATTCAAAACCGTTAGAGAGGGATGTATTTGAATTCAAATCATTAACTAAACGAGGTCAAATTTTGTGAATATTAAAATCTTCAAGAATATCTAATTCGCCAATGGGAGAAGCCTTATGGATAATTTTTGCAGACTCAAAGTCAAAATTGTGGTTAAATTTCCAACTATGATTAACTATCAGGTACTTGTTAATTTCGCCTTTTCGGACATAAGATTCATGTTCCTAGATAAGAACACTCTTTTAGTTTAACCGATATATTCAAACTACACTGAGACGATATGCTATAAATTCCCCACGAATTCCCCTATAAATCCTAAGAAGTCAGGAATAGAATTTTTAAGAATCGAACCATGGAATTTATTGATAGGTTAGATAAGGACTTGAAAATGGAACTTCTGGAGAACCTGTGCAATTTTGTAACTGACAGAAGGATTAAATGGAATCAAAACACGGTTATTAATGTTATATTTAACAAAAGAATCAATGTCTTCTTTGAGAACAAGAAGAACATTTTTTAAAGGATTTATCAATTATCATTGACGTATTTATCAATGACGACGGGAGGAAATCATCTGTCAATGGGGAATGATCTCAAATAAATGATTTCATTAGCAAGCAGTGGTTCTGAGGAAAAAACTTCGAAAGCGCGAAAGACATAAT
Organism: Stegodyphus mimosarum; assembly: GCA_000611955.2. Lineage (NCBI taxonomy): Eukaryota > Metazoa > Arthropoda > Arachnida > Araneae > Eresidae > Stegodyphus > Stegodyphus mimosarum. The sequence goes on along the minus strand of KK118281.1, from coordinate 44,378 downwards.
AGTAAAAAAAGGCGTTTTTTGCTTAGCCGAGTGACACGACTTAGCATAAGGAGGCAAACAAACAGAAAAGGATTAAGCAATAACGCTGAAATCGGATTCATTGTGGATCATAATATTAAGGTAAGGGAAGGGTATTGTCAGATTCAATTCCAAAAGTGAATTGGAAAGCTGGATTAATCGAATTAATAGCACATAAAATCTGGTATAAGTCCTCTTTATTACCACTAAAAAGCGCGGAAGTGTCGTCTGTATAGCGAATTCGGAGATCATGTTCTCTAGCGAATTCATGTTGCTCTTTGATTTTAGAATAAAGGAAATCAGCTTGAACATAAAGGAAACAAACCTATCTCAGAAATTTTTATCATATTGGTAATTTTATCACCTTGTGGAGTTCTAACTTTTCACTCAATAAGATGCAAACACTCATGCATTATTTGAACCAGTATGTTTCCGAATTAGGGTATATGGGTTTAAGCCTTGTAAAATAATAATTTTATTTTGATTTTCTTAAAGGGGAGAATAAACTAAAAAAAAAAAAAAAATAGAGGGAACTTCGAAAAAATAACAGATGCTCTTAATAATAAAATCGCTCTTGGAAGTGTGTTCTTTTTTTTATCTTTCTTATTTTGTAAACGTCTAGGCGGTTGCAAGTGCTACTGCAGATTGTCAGCAACTTTCGCGTAGTGATTACTTGTGGTTGGATGCTATGTTATCTCGTGGATTAAAGTGATCAGAGGAGTTTCAGGAACCTACAGGATAAAAATTCGGTACATGGAGAACGAACACACAGTATCTTTTTAAGAATTTAAAACGTAAAATGACACCTACCTTCAGCAAATGCTTCCGTAACAGATGAAGTTGTAGGCATTTTAAAATGAAACTGTAAAGCTTGAACTTTTCTCGTCATCTTTATCGAGGTCATTTGGTGCCGATAAGGGCTAATATTGTCTTCCACCCATATGAGTACAGCAATCGTATCAGCCGAATACACTGGAAGGTATTAGTCTTTAAATTTCAAAAAATGTGCTCAATTAATAAAAATCACGTTAATAATACACAGTTGTTCAAAATGTTGGTCACTTTTTCAGATGAGCATAATTCTATATTTATTAACAGTGTATTTGTTAATTTGATATACAGGCGTATATATAGATGCACGAACACCTGTAACAGTTTTGTAAACGCAAGGAATAATTTTTTTTTTTACATTTTATTCATTTATTTGTGAGTTATATTCGTTAAAATGTTCATTGCATTTTCATATATTATTTCAAATATGTCGTGTTATACTGATTTATTGATTAACAATGATCGATGATTAAATTAAATCTTAAAAAAGAAAGAAATGAATACATTTCAAAAATCCATAATACTTATCGGTAATATAGATACAGTGAGACAAATTAATTAACTGAATACTTAAAAAGATTGCAACAGAAGAGAGAAAAATAATGCAGAATGCATTTAGTCTAAAAATTAAGAAAATTCTATGCCGAGCTCGTGATTTTGAAGTTAGATATACGTTTTACTAATTAAAGTAACGCCGTATATATTTAATGCTTTATAACAATCAGACGTATTGTTAAAAATAAGATAAGATCTAAATTATTATGGAATGTGTTTATTACTTTTAAATTACTCGGTTTGTTAAGCAATATCTGATAAATTTAATTCGGAAGATAAATTAAATATTTTATGTTTTAGCAAATAGTAGCATTTCAAGAACTTGTGAAACGTGAGGCTGAAGAGAAACGTGGAAGAGAAATTCAAGACCTCATTTGCGCAATGACATCATTTACCAAGACGAGGGGATGATACATTTATGTAATGTAATGTAAATGTTACGGCCCAATATTTTAGAAGGACTCCGTTAAGGACATTTCTACAAAAGCGTTGATAACGGATTCAAAAGCCAGGGGAAACAACTTATTGCAAGAATTTTACGAAATCAGAAACTGCAAAAAAATATTTAAATATATTATATTGATTTTAAAACTGATTAATTTTACGCAGAATCACAAACATAGATTTATTATACAATTTAACAGATGACTTAAAAATCTAAAAATTTTAGAGTAGAAATATTATATTAAGATGGATATTAATTTGATTGCAGCCAATGCTATGTTGTAATTTTTCCTAATGAATTTTCGAATCAGAACATTGTGGTAAGCTAAACTGAAAGAAGAATTAATGATAAGATTAAAAGAAAGACTATATACTTAGATATTTTGCAGTCTTTTCATAATTGTGATAAAATCAGTAAAAATGATGAATATAATTAGTACACTGATGTAAAAACCGTTTTTAGCTAAGTCTTTCAAAAATGTTTGAGAATTAGGCTACGTTACGTTACACTACTAAGTGTTTATCATCCCACTGCTTTAACAAATGTTATCTTTGCAACAACATTACTATCGTGTACCGATGGCTGAAAACCCATAGAAGGCCGAGACAAATGGCTCTGATGGTCATTAGTGTCTTTTGGTTGCAGGCAAGGGTGTCCTTCGATTTCATTTAATTTTAATGACTTATAAATTTACTGCACTGCCCCTTATCGTAATCTAAGAGTTGCCAGCCAGTAACTTCACACAGATATAGGTAACAAATACGTAGGTCACAAGTGAGACATTTATAGATCACCAATGAATAACAGCTTTAATGGGCACCGGTGACCTTAGGTTTAATTTCATTTTTTAAATTTATCCAAACTGACTTCGTTGCCCCAAACTGAGGATCTATGAAGATCACGAGCCATAGGTCGCTGCTGACCAACAGCCTTGATGGAATTTGGCGAACTTCCTCTTCATCTTAATTTAAAATTTTATCTAAATATATTGTTTCAATCCCATACTGATGATCCTTTGGTTACTAATTTCAAGCGGTGTCTGTCAACCTTTTATAGATTACTGTAGGTCTCTGATGACCAACAGCCATCGAGAGTATCATTATACTTCAATTTTAGTTTAAAGCTCTCTCTAAATTAAATTTATCATTCCACGTCGGTATCCCTTTATTTGATCCCGAGCGACGCCCAATCTGCAGGTCGCTAATAATCTTGACGGGCATTATGAACACTGGTGATGAACAGTCAAAGGTCAAAGTAACGGCCAAAGTAATTCTAAGTAACCTTTAAGATGCAGATCACCAGTGATCCTGATGAGCACTCATGGACTCTGGTGACTGGCAAATTTGGCAGGCATCGATGTTGTTCAATTTAATCTTAATTCAAATATCCGTATAAACTAATTGCACTGCCATACAGCGGTGAAATACGCAGTGTCGCAAAGTGACAACCACATTATACTGCCGTGTTAACATCCCAACTGAACCTCAACTTGTAAATCACCAGCTATCAACAATTTTGTAAGCCATGGGTGTGTTCCGATTTAATTTTTATATCATTTAAATACAAAACATTGATTCATTGTTTCACTGGTTGAATCCTGGTCCGTAATGATCAATAGGACTGAAGGGCACCTGTTTAACAGTCTTGAAGGACAGTACCATCCTTCTATTTAATTTTAATTTTGAAATCTATTTAAATTTGCTGCTTCACACCGGTGCTCTATGGGTTAATTTCAAGTGGCGCTCACCTTGTAGGTCACTGATGATGAGCAACCTTGATGGGCACTAATGACCTGAGATTAAATTTAAAAATCCATTTTATTTTAATCATCTGCATCTTATCTGTGATCTATGGATTCATCTTCAGTGATTATCAACCTGTAAGTTGCTGGTGACAGCAGCTTTGAAAAGTACTGAAGAGCTTCTATTTAATTTTGGTTTTTTGTATGTGTTTTTGATAATTATTTACTTACTTCATCACCTGCCAATTTTGACTCGTGGGTTAACCAAATGACCCTCAGCTCACAGACCACCAGTGACCAGCAGCCTTGATGGGCATCCTTGACCTTGGATTTAATTTTATTTTTTAAATCTATGTTAATTTACTGTACCGCCGCTCGCCCGCGACATACTGATTCATCTCCATAATACTCAGCTTACTAATGGCCCTAGAAGTCAGTGGCTTAATTTTAATTTAAAATGATATCAAGTTTATTTGTTGCCCGAAATAGGTGATCTATATGTTGACCACAAGAGATTATCTATTTGGTTGTTAATTTGTGATTAAAGCCTGTGGTCACTTGTATTTGATTTTGCATTAATGATTAACCAAATGATATAATTTTACGTACATGTGCTTTATAATATATCCAACTTGTAGATGATTTTAATTAACATCTACAGCATTACTTTAAAAATGATTTTTAATTTACAAATTTATTAATAATTAAATTAATAAAAGCTTCTAAAGCAATATGTTCTATGCCTGAAATAAAATTATTTCCATTTAAATGTTACCGGCTCTAATATTGATTTTAGTGTTACATTTTTCCCAATCTAAGGAGAAAAAAACATTAAGCTATTTCTAGAATTAAATTTTGGCTTCTTTATTAAAATTAAATCTACTGTATTTTGGGAAATAACATAGCGAATGCCTGAAAATAAAGAATGCTTAAATATTTTCAAAATAAAAATGATGACAATGACGAAAATATGGCTGCCATATCTCTAGTAGAATATAAAATAAATTCATGTCTGCTAAAAGAAAGTTTTCATCATATAATTTAAAGAATTATTGCTTTCCAAGAAAGCTAATTCTCAAAGTATAAAAGTATTTCTGAAGAGGTCAAGATGAAATAAAAGGATTTCACAATAATAGCATACGTTGTAGGTATTTAAATCTAGCTTATAATTAAAAATTAGGATTATGAGCCTTTATTCAGGATCAGCACTTTTCGCCGGACCTAAGTTGCACCAAATTCGATCAAACTAAACGATCTTTAGCTTGATCGACCCGTATGTATGTACATAAATCACATACGGATGTAACCGTATGTGATTCATAAACACATTGTTTGGAACATATTTTAATGCACAAAATGAACTTAAATGTACATAAAATAAATTTTGTTTTATACCATGACCAACATTTCTTTTTACTTCATGTGTTTACTTCTCTGTGTCTTTGTGTACGAAGAGAAAAACATGTACGTTTGTACATGTACGTTTGTACGTTCCATGAATGAAAAGAAAAAAAATTGTATAGTAAGATTCTTAAGTATGAGTGTAGGGGCTGGGGAACCTTACGACATATTAGATTTCGTAGATTTTATAAAAAAAATTTGGGTTAAATTTAAAAATGCCTAAACATGAATATTTGCGTCATATAAAATATTTTTGTATTTGGAAGTAGTATACTTTTACGTCTAATCATTGCGAAAATAATGCTCGTGTAAAAGACTGTTGCGAACACGGTGTACAATGTGGAAGATGTAGATATCAGTGTCTATATCGCTGATGATTTCAACCTTGTAAATAATGGCTTTTAGATGTTCTTCTTCCGCTCGGTCTGCGCCTCAGCTTATCCTCTAGAACAGCATGTTTGATGGCTGTCTTCAGTTCCACCGTCGTCAGCAAACGATGCACCAAGTCTTTCTCCTTTACGCAACCCTGGAGGAAGTAGTCCGTTAATAACAAGTGTGGGGGCGGGATCTCTGTATTGTCCGTATTATATCATGCTTACAATCGAGATTAGCAAAGCGAGAATCAGACGATTTGAGAATGTCTATTGGTATACAAACATACTCGTGCTTACCGTTGCGTCTTTCTGTTGGAACCAAATTATATCCAACATCTGTCTCGCCCTCAAATCTGACATCTTCTCTGCTTCTCTGCAGTAACCAGTTAAGTGACACAGCCTGTTTGATTGGAGACCTCCACCGTCCTAATACGCAGCTGCACAGGCCAACAATCTATGGTATACTTACTGCCTGATTTCTAGCTTTCTATAGATGTTAGTATGCTGCACATGAGCATGTGCATTCTTGCAGTGATGCCGACTGCAACTGATAGATAGAATTTGCGTCACCTTATATGTTTAGAAATAAAGAAGTTAATGTAGAATAACTAGAAAAAAACCTCTTTTCTACTTACTTAAAGCAACAGGAAAAGAGCACTTTTGAGTATCAAATGGATAATTTTTTAAATTCATATTACAGGCCACTGTGAAGGAATACCTAAAAAAGTAAACAAATTATTAATGAAACCCAAAGCTTTTGGAAATAACGACAAAGAGAATTAATTAAAAAAAATATTTTTAGTGATTTAAATTACATTATGCACCATAGGACTAGATTGGATTAATTACAGTAAAAGCCCACAAGGGCCATTAAATTGAGAGAAGCGATGCTCTCGTGGAAAACTTTTCTAATACACATTGTGCAAAGCCCATTTCTGATGCTGGGAATCGGATTAGGTAAACTACTATCTACTGAACTGTATAAATTAGGAAACGAAAACAGCCCTAATTTGGATTAGGTTTAATATTAATTTAGAGTGATTTTTATTTTGTCTTTCTAGGCCAGTGGTGGTCTTTTGGGTTGGAGTATATTTTTAATATACTACCTTGATCGATATAACGCTTAGCCTGCTATTATGTCGTTGGATACAGGTTCGAATCCCGGAAATAGTTTGGATTCTTGTATGGTGTTTAAAACACTAACGATCCCAAAGTCTTCTAAAAATGTTTTGGAGTTCGACGAAGAGGAGAAAAAGACCTTCGTATCCATCCCCCGAGGTGTTGTTAGTCAAAATTGACAAGATATAAAGGCTGTTTTTCCGAGTGGAAACTGGATCGCCGTTGTGTTACATCTTGGGAAACATGATGAGTGATAAGACGGCTAAATAGCCGATTGGGGATTGGCCATTTCCGACGAATGCATTGAAAGTTGCAAGTATCCAGCCATTTGGAAATAACAACAGCATATTTTTAATACTTCTAAGGACAACGTATTTTGTAATGATGTGTGATGCTAAACTTAATTCCATGAAAGATTTGGGAGGAATATGCATGCATGAAATCTTACAGAAGAAGAAACAGTATGTTTTGGCATATATTATGTTTTATTTTTATTTATTTATTTTGTACCGGAACGTAAAATTTGTCTATAGCGTGTTTACGAGTTCTATTACGTGCGATTTGAGGTAAGTCAAATAACATAATTTTCATTACATTATTTCAAGTTTCTTACATGATTTATGGGTACTAAAATTTAAGAATGCTATTCTATTTTGCTTGTGAAAAATGTTCCGTAGCTGTATGTGAAAAATGTCTCATAATTCATACAATGTTTGCCCCATAATTCATACAATGTTTGCCCTTTAATTCATACAGTAACGGCCCGTAATTCATACAATATACCTGTTTGGGGAAGTTGCCCTATAATTCAAACAATGAACAACGTGCTATACTTGTTTCTCTTTTCTTTTCTTTTTCCAATTTTGCTTGCTTTCATATTCTTTATTATGATTTTTCGTTAGCTGATCATTTAAACTGCAACCTACGAAATTACGTAAGATGCAAGGTTTTGAGCTCTTTTAATTTGTTCCTAAGTTTAAAGTTAGAAAATTTAAGTTAGTTAAAAATTAGAGTCTGCACAGCAAAAATACAAACTTTTAGAAGATACAATTTTTGAAACAGAGTGATACAGTTCGAAAAGAAGGCGTGTACTATGTTTGAAACACGTTATTAAGTTACCTACAGATATATCATTTTTCGAATGAACTGATATTAAACATATCTGCATTACCGACGATACGAACTTCTCTATTTAGATTTGATGATATATGTTTTAAAAGATTTCTTTTAGCTTAACTTTTATACTAAAAGGAAACATATTTGCATAGTTTTAATTCGAAGTGTGATATTTAGACCATTTAATTGCTTCTTTTGCAGTACAACATATTTTTATTGTAAAAACCCTTAAAAAATGAGGGTGATTTATAATGAGGACAAAACGTATAAAAAGAAATTAGTTAAAAGAAAAACAAAGACCGAAAGCTATGCTAATGAAAACATGGAATAGATAACACCCCTACTTTTAGTCACAACCCAAAAGGAAACTATGTATATGCGTATGTATCGCTAATGGAAACATACCTGCGTCACATCGCTTGAATGAAAAGGGATATATACGAAAGGATAATAGTAGCAAGTTCTAGTGCAAAAAGATGCTATATGATATAATTGTGAGGGCATTCGCACCTTGATTTATTTACATACGCAGTTGGCCTAAGGCATATGCAAAACGAACTTGTTAAAATCCTAATGTGCCTGTGTACCAGTATACCAGAGACTAACAGGATTAGGATTAGAATGAGTTAAAAGAAATTGTCACGAACTTTTCTGCTTGTCTGACATACACCACGTTCACAAAATTCATTATGCCTCCTTTTTTTTTTTTTTTTTTTTGGCAACTGTTGGTCATAGACACGTATTTTCAGTTGCGAAAATTGTTTTAAATGCCACAAGCATTCATATTTTGGTTTCTTAAAGTTAAAAAAGGAATTTTGTAAAAAGTAGAAAAAGTGGTCTCCGGGTCTCTCTAGTTAACAATTTAGACTTATCATAAGAAATAAAACATAATAAATGATAAAATTGATTGAGATATTTAGATTTCAAAACTTAAAATTTTTTCATCAATTTTGAATACTTTGAGGGGTGGGTAAAGAATAAATTAAAATAATTCGAGGTTGACTTCTTTTGGCGCTTTTAATATGATTCGATATATTCCTCTGTGATTCGTGTGTGCCTAATATTCTACAATTTGTAATTTATTGTGGTATGCCAAAAGCATTTTTATTCAAGTAATTTATAAATTTTAAATGTTAAAAATGCGTTATTAATATTCTCGTGAGGTTTTATTACTTTACAATCATAATCTAATGATGACAACAAGAAATTATTAAATTATATATATATTTTCAGTTTTAATTTATGCAAATAATACTACAAGTTAGTTATGGACCAATACTGAAACTGCTATTGTTTTCTAAAAGACGAATTCTATAAGATTCTGTTATTAAGATCCCTTTAAAAAGTGATATTGGTTAATATTTTCTGTAGCA